>JAVJIF010014107.1:0-89495 GCA_038442645.1 Agave tequilana | reverse complement strand
TCTGTTTGACCAGAACTGGCCGAACAGATCGAGGGAGGTGGAGTTGTTGGGGAAGGGCAAGGCTGGCCGGGGGGGGAGGTGGGGCGCGTGTGGGGGAGTGGAGTTTCGGGGCCAAAGGTGGGGAAGGAGGGGGATGAGGTGGGGAGAGGGCGATGGAGGCCGCGGAGGGGGAGGGGGAGGAGGAGGAGGGAGAGCGAGGGGAGATCACCAGCGAGGTGGGAGGGGGGAGGTCGGTGAGGGGGGAGGCCGGGAGGGGGGATGGAGGAAGGAGGAGAAAAGAAAGAAATTTTTTGAGGTTTTTTTATTTTATGGGGTACTTTTATTAGTTTTGGGTGTGTTTTCATCCATGGGTGCCTTCATCATTCTTTGGGGTGAAAATATCTGCTTCCCAATATACTACGGGCGTGTTTGTTTCGCCGCAAAACGCAAGTCGTAAACTTCTTTTCCATTTTCGTGTTTGTTTCGTTTGCTGAAAAACAAGTTGCAAAATGCAACTCTTCTTTTCCCACTTGCAGTTGCTACAGTTAAATTTGTGGTCATATAAATCTCACTTTTACACTCATATTTTCCTACTTGTAGTTGCTACAGTTAATTTTGTGGTCATGTATCTCTCACTTGTAGTACACTTACAGTTCAAAACAGTTACTTGATAATCAATATATAATTTAATATTATTAAATATTTAATATTTTAAATAGTGTTTAATTTCTAATTTAATTATTTAATATTTTTAATCTTTATTTTTTTGTTTTTAATATTGTTTTAATATTTAATATATTACTATTTAATTAATATTTTAATTTAATATTTTATTTAATACTTTATTATTTATTAATACTTATTCAATTTTTTATTATTTTATTTAGAGTTAATATTTTATTAACATAACAATATTATACTTTAATATAAAATTACTATATATTTAAATTTATTTTTTAATATAAAAAATTACTTTATTAATATCATAATATATTTTATTATTTTATTAATATTTTATTATGCTAATATTGTAATAATAATTCAGTATAATAATACTATAATGATAATTTATTATTAAATTATAATTATATTTTACTTTGTTAATTTTATATTTCTATAATATTACAACAATATTATAATAAAATTTATATTATAATAATTTTCAAGTATTTTTAATAATATTATAACTATATTTTATTATTTTTGTAAGTTTTTTTAATATTTATATTTTATTAGTATTCTTAAAATTTTATTAACGTTCTTTAGATTTTCTTAAAATTTTATATTATTTATTTAGTTAATATTTTAGTAATATTTTACTATTTATACTAATATTTTATTAATATTATTGTTATAAATAAAATATTAAGATTATTAATTTTTTTTATCTCAAATTTATTAATACAATTTAATTTGCGATAGTAGATTTAATTTAATAGTATTTATAATATTTAAATCACTGCTACAGTTAATTTTGTGGTTAACTTTTCAACTTATACTTTTACATTACCAACCAAACACCGTAAAACACAATATACTTTACCATTTACACTTTCACTTTATCAACCAAACACCGTAAAAAACAATATACTTTTCCATTTACACTTCACTTTATCAACCAAACACCATAAAACACAATATATTTTCTCTGCTACAGTTCACTTTTCCATTCTTATTTTACGACTTACGACTTGCGACGTTTTGCAAGGAAACAAACAGGCCCACGTCAACCAGAAGGCCCACGCTAAACAAGGATCATTATAATCCGGCCACCACATTTGGACACGCAGCGAACCTTTACGAAACCAATTTAGTGCTCAACGGGATGCCAGAAAAAAATCCCAACAACTTAGTGCTTTGGTTTGTTTATTAGTCAGCAATTTAAATCGATGAAATCTAGACGTAACTAGAATTAGACCTAGGAAAAAAAAAAAAAAAAAAAAAGAGGGGAGAGATTATGCATACGTGCTTGAAACTAAAGATTAATTGACGAGTAGACACTGGTCAAATCAGCCTAATTTTTTTTGAAATAATTCCCAAATTTTAAGATACCTGAAACCACCATCCGGATCAAGCGTCGCCTTTGGTAATAATTATCAGACAGGATCGGCGTAGATATCACAGAATACTGGCTGTTGTTCTTAAAAGAAAGATGGATGCTGCCAGACTCGTTGTAGATGAGCCTGATTCCAGACCCAGACCCAAAAGTCGCACTGCTCCAATAAGCATCATACTCCAGCTTAGTTGGATAAGCTAAAGGATACAGTACAAGATTCCCATCCTCCTGCAACGTTAGCTCGAACCGTCCCGGCGAGTAATCACTGTCCAAAATCCTCGCATAGATTTTAGCTCCTTCATTTAAAACTTGGCCAGGCAAAATAGTATCAGTCGGATGGTCGAAGCTCTGCCATATTATGGCAGATCCTGCAGAATAAAGCACAAAGTTTCCTGTATCGAGCATTGAAGCATGAGAAGCTTTGCTGACACCCGCATTCCATATTTCTTGGCCCGTCGGATCTTTCAGGGAGAGCTGTCCGCTAGAAGTCAGCTCGGCTTTCGATCCGTCTGCGACGGGGTTATCTCCGTTTGCGGTCCAGACCACGGTTTTGCCACCGACTTTGTCGAACCAGACTGAGAGGAGGAAGAGAGTTGGGTCTGTTTCAAGGGGACGGAATCCGAAGGCAAAGTCGCCGGACGGGGAGGGCCATGATTTTGGTGGGGAGAGGGGGGTGAAGGTGGTGCCTAAGCTTATGTTGTGATAGCTTTGTGCTGATAACTGATGTGCTGTCAGGAGAAGTAACACAAGGACGAGATGTGCCATGTTGTGAGGAACTCTGGAATGAACCTCTGAAGTTTAATAGAGGAAGAAGGGTATCAACTGAAGAAAATGTGCTGACTTGAAGTCAATGGAAGAAGGATAAAAATTTAATGGAGTCTGATGCTTTGTCTGTTACTATCATCGAACAGAAGATGCACTGGGGTGTTTGTTTGAATTTTTCTCCTCTGAACATTATTTTCTTTTTTTTCCTTTTCTCCTCTTCTTTTTTTTATTCTTTTTGAGAGAATCCTCTTGTGTCCTTGTCCTTATTTCTTAATTATTACTTGAATTGTTTGTGCTACCAAGAGGTCAATTTCTCAGGGCATTTAGGACTTAACACACTCTTCCAGAACTTGACAACATGAAAAGCCATTCACGAATTGGAAAGAGATAGGCTTAAAGCTGTGGCCACAGGGGTCCGAGCTGTCAACTCTTCGTGGTCAGATTTTCTCATACGCTTTAATATATGAGTAAGGGGACATGCCGTGCTCTACGAATAAGAACAGAAACTCGGACATTTCAAACTTCCTGGAGCTCACGGCAGTTTCTCTCTCTCTCTCTCTCTCTCTCTCTCTGGGGTATGTGACGGCTTCCACCGCAACACACTGAGACAATTATTGATGTAAGGGTCTGTTTGGTTATCGTAATTGATCATAATTTATAAGTCGTAATTGGTAAAATCTTTTACAGTTGTAAATGAGTTACATACATGTACATTTTACAGTGTTTGGTTTGTTATATAAAGTTATAAGTGGGAAAGTGTATTGTGTTTTACGGTGTTTGGTTGTCGTAATGTGTAAGTCGTAAATGAAAATTTTCACTACAAAATTAACTATTTAGTGATTTAAAAGTTTTAATATTACAAATAAATATTAAAAAATTTTATATTAACATAAAAAAATAATACAAATTTGTATGACCACAAATTAACTGTAATTGGGTCGCAAGTGAGTGAATATTGAGTTGTGTAAGCCTTTTACGGATTACGGTTCAAACAAACGTCGTAGTTGTAATTGGGTTGTAAGTCATTTACGAATTACAGACTTTTACTACGAAACAAACGGCCCCTAAAAGAACAATTTGAGAACGGCTAAATTCAATATTCTATCGACAACTCAAAATAAACCTGTTGACAGTCATAACATAAGCCCTATCAATAGGCTTTTACAGAAAGTCAGGAGTTTTCAGTTTGCAGATCACTTGTCTGCAGCCCCCTTCGGCTGCTGACAGTTCTATTATGCAACAGGGTTTCAGAATTAGTTTAAGATTTGGTTCTTAAGTCCAATTTATTTTTCAATTGATTTTTTTGCTTCTTTATTTTGAATTTAGATTTTCTAGATAGATTAAGACTCTTTTAATTCTTTTAAAAATAAATTATACTTTTCAAAGAGTAGTGGTATTTTTTGTAAGTCTATATGAAGGCACTTGTATTTTTTATTTTATAAGCAATTTTTTATTCAACTTTTAATCAATATATTTTGAGTTTTTCTCATACTTGCTCATGGATTCGAGTTGTTCTCTTTGGCTCGTTGATTCGGATTGTTTTTACTCGTGAATTCGAGTATTTACTCCTACCTGAAGGCTTCTTCAGAGTTTGTCAGTACTAGAACGAGATTTAGCCCGCGTTGCTCATTTTCTTCACTTTCCCGTCCTGCGTCAAGTGGTATCAGAGTTACGGTCACTTTCCAATGATGGCAAGAGACGATGATAGATTGTAAGGCCTTTCCGTAAGGATGGGTACTGGTAGGAGGAGAGGCAACATCATCAAAGGGATGTCTCTCAGGATTGATGATTGAAATCTAGCCAATGGTACGTACTGAAGCGTACATAATCGTCAACCGTATCAACCACCATATCAATCACTACTTCATCGACCATGACCACATTATTCACCACCAAGGTATCATTTACAACATCCCCAATTTACTGAATTTTTTTACGAGGAGGAATCACCCATCTATCAGTTCAATGATTATGAAGAAGATGGGATTGTCAATGAGAGATGACAAAGATTCGCTACTCCTAGCCCTAATATGAGAGGCGTGTTTCCTAACCCTGACAGGTGGAACATGTTTCCTAATTCTATTCGAGACCAAAGGAGGAGGATATTCAAATCTTGATGAGTTTTCTAATTCTATTTCTTCTTTTAATGGGAGTCATGATATTGAGTCAACGTTACTTTGGATCGAGAAATTTGATAATGTGTTTGACATGGGGTATATTCCCAAGGAAATCATGTTTATGGTTCATAAACTTAAAGGAAGGACTGCGACATGGTGGGATTGATTTCAAAACATGTGTATATGTCAAGGCAAGCCCCCTATAAGAACATAGAGCCGGATTAAAAGAATATTACAAGCCCTTTAGCTTTGCTTTGGAGGAAGAAGAGATGGAGAATTGACCCGACCATTCATGAGATTTTATCGGTCAAACGAGACTGTGAAGATCAGCAACCACCAATTGAAGAGCAGTCAACCAAGAGAGATTCATCAAACATTCAAGCGGTTATCAGCCAAGCACAATCTCTCGATAAGTCACGAAGTCTATACCACCTATTCCTAGTTCAAAGAAAGAGAAGACACAACTCGTGCCCATATGCAATCAAGGCGAGTTCTTTGTGGAGACAAAGGAAATAAAGCAAGGCGATGCTTTAGAAGAAGTTTCTATAACCACTAAGATTCCTGAGGAGATCGACAAATCATAGGAGGAGTGCGAAGGAGTTGGGATCAACAATCTTGAAGTATTACCATTCATAAAAGATAATCATCATCATGGTACGATTATTCTTCATGATTTTGAAGATCCTTTCCTGTGGTAGGAGTGTTAGAGATGAAGGCTTTAATTTCTTCAAGTTCATATCACCTACTGCAACACCTCGTTCCCGGAATACGTACCCGAGTACATGTCCCGGTTTTTCGATCATATTTTTTTAAATTTTCTCTTTATTTATTTTTATTTTGTGATTATTTATATTATTATTTGGTATTGAATCTGGATTTTCAGATTCGGAGTCAGCCCGAGTCTGAACCGGGGACTTGATTCCAGTGAAATGCTTAATTTGACCTATCTGATAGTTAGCTTTGATCGATTTTAGTTTCAAATATTATTTTTCAATATTTTAGATTTTTCATGATTTTTTAGAATTTTTCTGAATTATTCCACAAAATCTTTAAAATCGGTATTGATCGGTACCATCGATCGATTCTCAGATTTTTAGTTTTCAAAAAGAGTTAAATTTCTAAATTTTGCTTTTACATTATTCCTCGAAAATCATATCTTCTATTTTAACTCATTTTTTGAGGTTTTTCTGAATTAATCAAAATTCGATCAGATTTGGTGTCGGCCAGTATCACCGGTTGATTCTAAAATTTTTAATTTGAAAATGGTATTGAATTTCTTAGATATGATTTCATCATGTTCTCAGTGTAATATTTTCTATTTTAGAGGATTTTTGGGGATTATTCTGAGTTAGTCTAATTTGATCAAATATAATAATATTATTATTTTTCTGTTTCTTCCTTTCTTTCTTTCTTTCTTTCTTTTCTTTCCTCCTTTCTTTTCCTTTTTCTTTCCTCCTCCCCCTGCAGCCGACCTGCCTCCATCTCATCATCCTCTCTCCCTGCAATACACCATCCATATCATTTCGTACTCCCCCTCTCCCATCTCTCTCTCTCTTTCTTTCTCTTCATATTTCTCTTTCCCTCTCTCTATTTAGTCACACTCTCTCCCTCAGCTCTCTTACTCACTCTCTCTGTCACTCTCTCACCCTCTCCCCTCTGGCCAACCCGCCACCGGCGCCGCCCCATTGGCCGCCGGCTAGCCTAACCACCACCACCATCACATCTCTCCACCCTCTTCTCTTCTCCACCTCCTTTCTCATCCACCATCATCTCTCTCTCTCTCTATCTCTCCCCCCCCTCCACCTTCAACTATCACCACCACCACTCCCACCTCCGGCAAGCTTGCCCCCGACCTTCTTTCACTCCCTTCTTTTCCTTTTCCAATAACCGACACCACCACACCATCTCCCTCCACCTCCATCATTACCATCAAACCCCACTCCCCTCCTCCCTCCTTGCTCGGGCCCAACGTCGCCGGGCCTCCCTCCGCCGAGCCGTTGCCTCTGGCCACCGGCGGTACCGCCCGCGATGTAACCCCCTGCTCCCCGGTGTACGTATCACCGTATCGGTACGCGATACGACATACAAATTGATTTGACCTCCATGGTAGTCCGATTGAGCTGATTTGAGTTTTAAAAATCATTTTCTAATATTTTAGATTTTTCAGGATTTTCTGAAATTTTTCTGGATTAGTTTGAAAATCTCCGTTGTCGGTGTCGACCGATACCAATACCGGCCTTCCGATTTTTATTTCACAAACGGAGTAGAATTTTGAGAATCCGCTTTCACTATGTGTCTTAGAATCACATGAGTTACGTTTGGGTATTTTTGGGAATTTTTCTGAATTTATCGAAAATCCGGCCAAACCGGTGTCGCCCGTATCAGCGAGACACTCCCAGATTTTTAATTTGCAAACCGGATCGAGTTTCTGCAAACCGTCTTCATCTTACGTCTCAGGCTAATATTCTCTATTTTCTGTAATTTTTGAGTACTGTTCGGAGTTCGTCGAATATTGGGCCAATATTATAATAATAAAATTATATTATTTTTATTCTTCTTTTACTTTTTCTTCTCTTTTCTTATTCCTTCTTCTCCAAGCTTCTTTCTCCACCACCTGTTAATTCCATCGACTCCCATAACCACCTAAACCCATTAAGCCCCTCCTCTCTCTCTCCTCACTCACTCACTCTCTCTCTCTCTCTTCCTCCCTCTCTCTCCCCCACATACATGTCTGAAGGGGGTTGTCTGACATTTACCCTTTCTCTGTTTTGGGGGTTTCCAATTCCAACTTGGATAGGTGCAGTTTGAAGGAGGTTGTGACATTATTTTGGCATTGCTTGCGATCTCTGTTTCTTTCTTTCTAGCTCCTCTTCTTCTTCGTTTTCTCCTTGGGAATATGACTCGATTTTCTCTCTCCACCTCTCTCTATCACACAACCCCCCTCTCACCCTCTCTCCCCTCTCATTGTTCCATGGCCGGGGGCGGGCCTGACCCACGCCCGCGGCCAGGCGTCGCCGGCAGGCTGGCCGACCGCCGCCGCCGCGCCCAGGCCGGCCGGCGCCCCCCTCTTCTTTTCTTCTTCTTCTTCTTCTTTTACTGTACTTCTTCTTCTTCTTCTTTTCTTTATTTTTTCTTCTTCTTTCCAGATCCTCTTCTTCTCTCTCCATCTCTCCGTTCATCTCTTCCCCTGGGAGTTCCCGCCGGCGGAGCAGACCTGCCGCCGGCGGAGCAGACCGACCGCCGGCGAGTTGTGCCGCCGACCAGACGCAGGAGCGAGGCAGCACAGCTCCGGCTGCCGCTGCTGTGTTGTTACTTTATTGGGGTTTGGGTTTTTACCCAAACCTATTATCTCTCATTGGGTTAATAACCCGATTGGGTACGGGTTGATTTGAAACCCGTAAACCCATAACCCATCACTTAAAGTACGGGTTTGGGTAGTGGATCCCAACCCGACCCGTTTGCAGTTCAACCCGGCCCAATAAAAGTACTTTACAGAAACCCCCCTTGTACAATTCAGTATTTACATTTATTATTTTATTTACATATTTAACCATTTTGTCCTGATTTAGTTTCCGGGCGATATCTGGAGCATCCGGACTCCGATTCGGGCGATTCTGGATCCGTTGCGATCGTGGGAAGAGAGCGACCTTCCTGTGGCTAGTTTGTGAGTGTTATTCTTTTATAAATTATTTTTTTTACCCTGTTTAGTGACATTGCTTGATATATCGTAATTATGGATAAAAGACGGTAATTATTCATTATTCACTGGTCATGATTGGACGGTCATTGAATTAGGAATCACCTAAAAGATTGTTAGGTATTTCCTGATTTAATATGAGGTAATCATAGTAACAAGATATACAGACATAGACAATTCGGACACAGATATCATGACTGTACCGCCACTGACCCACGGACCACTAGGTCACCATATTAGTGGATACGATCACTTCATGTAGAGTTAGATAACTATCGTCACGTGTATACTGATTCACGATACTTGACGACACTACACTGTCACTAGACATGACTGCTAGACACCATTAGTACATGCACTGATATCCTCCTTACACGGATACCGTAGTCCACTGGATATGGTATGATACACTGACCACTATTATTATCACTATCACATATAGATATGACACGGATTCTTGCTACACATATATCTTCCACTAGTACACAGATAGACCAATGTACGGACTACCGCATTTCATATTATGTCAGGTTTTACATATTACTGTTACACCTGCATGTCATGTTTACATATCACTGTTACACATGTATGTCATGTTTCCATAGCCCTGTTACCAATGCATGTATGGTTTCTCTATTTTTGTCATATGATTCCCCGTTCATATTACATGTATTATTATTCCATGTTCCCGTATTCATGTTTTATGATTGATTCCTGTTACAATGATATGGATATTCCCGTTACTGGACCTGAGAGCTGTTGATATGCGATATGTGGAATATTGTTCCCATTATATTATACATGTTATATTGTTCCCGTTTCCCGTTATATTGTTCTATGCTATCAACAGAACTCTGGTCCAGTTATCATGTTAACCGTATCATGTACTGTAACACCCTGCTCCCCGATGTACGTATCACAGTATCGGTACGCGATACGACGTACAAAAATTGATTTGACCTCTGTGGAAGTCCGTTTGAGCCGATTTCAGTTTCTAAAATCATTTTCTAATATTTGAGATTTTTCAGGATTTTCTGGAATTTTTTCTGGATTATTTTGGAAAATCTCCGTAGTCGGTGTCGACCGATACCGATAACCGGCCTTCCGAATTTTATTTCACAAACGGAGTAGAATTTTTAGAATCGGCTTTCACCGTGTGCCTTAGAATCATGTTCTCTACGTTCGGGTATTTTTGGGGATTTTTCTGAATTATCAAAAATCGGGCCAAACCGGTGTCGCCCGTATCGGCGACATCTTCCGATTTTTAATTTGCAAACCGGATTGAGTTTCGACAAACCGTTTTCATATTACGTTTCAAGATAATATTCTCTATTTTCTGTAATTTTTGGGCACCGTTCGGGACTCGTCAACTTTTGGGCCAATATTATAATATTTAAATATTAGTTTTTATTTTCTTTTTCTTTTCTTTTCTTTCTTCCATCTTCTTCCATAAGCTTCTTCTTCCCACCGCCTCTGTCAATCAACGACCCCATAAAAATCCAACCGACTCTCTCTCCCTCCTCTTAAATATCTCTCTCTCTCCTCTAATCTCTCTCTCACTCTCCCAAATCCTCTCTCTCTCATTAGAGAGATTAATTAAACTCTCTCTCTCTCTCTCTCTCTCTCTCTCGTCCAGGGGACCACGCCCAGGTGCAGGCCCGACCGGCACTTCGTGGTGGTGGCGCGGGTTCCGGCGAAGAGCGATGGCCGGCCGGAGATGGGTGGAAGCGTTGGTGGTGGTGGTGTGGGTTGTTATTCGGTGGGGGCGTGGCGGTGGGGTGGAGGCGCTCGCGTGGGGCGTTGGGCGGCGATCGTGGGTGGCGTTGGGTGGTCGGTGGCGGAGGCGTGGGGTGCTGGAGGCGGTGGCGGAAGGGGGGAGGCACCAGCCCTCCCCCATATCTCTCTCTCTCTCCCGCTCGTTGGACGGCCAGACCGGCGCCGGAGCACCGCGGAGCGGCGCCGGCGCCGGGGAGGCGGCCGCGCCACCGCGCGGCTGGGCGGCGGTGGCCGCGCCAGCCGCAGCAGCCGCGGGCGGCGGCAGCAGCTGCTGCTGCTGCCGCCAGGCATTTGGGGGAAGAAACCCATTTGGGTTTGGGTTCGGGTTCAACTCAAATCCGACCCATTTACACTCAAATCCGACCCGTTAAAGGTAAAATTATCTTTTAGCCCCTGTGAAAGTATGAATTACTTTTAGGCCCTCTGTAAATTACAAATAGCCCCCTGACTATTTTATGTTATTGCGTATCTAACCTTTTCTATTGGTTTTGGTGTTCGGGCGATATCGGGAGCATCCGGACTCCGATTGGAACGATTCTGGATCCGTTGCGATCGTGGGAACGAGAGCTACAGTCTTGTAGCCAGTTTGTGAGTGTTTTTATTTTATAATTATCTTTTTAGTCTATTAATTGCACTTGGTTGTCTTCTTGATATAAAACATGATCCGGTAAATCTTAATTGGTAAATAATATTAAAATACTGTAATAAACACGGTATTTAGTAAATGCCTGACTGATCTCGAGTATGTCCTGTTCATGTACCATTGATACCCGCCCACCATAACCCCATAGGCTTGAATCCTATTATGTCATGCATCATATCACAGATACCTTACATACCGCTCTACAGCTACACTAGGACAATACACCGACACTATACACGAATGCGAGACACTGTTATTTCTGCACTAATATCATCCTTACATGGCTACCATAGGTCAATAGACGGACATGATATTATGTTATACACGGACTACTGTTAGGAACATATACTAGAGCTACACCGATATATTGCTAGACATATAGGTTCTACGGATACACGGATATAATCATGCACGAACTATTGCATTTCATATTAGCTGATCATCGTACACATTTATGTTATGTTTACATATTATAGTTACACATGCCTGTATGGTTTCTCTATTCTTGTCATATGGATCCTCATTCATGCTACATGTATTGACATATGGATCCCGTTCATGTTACATGTATTATTATTTCATGTTACTGTATTCATGTTATATGATTGTTTCCTGTCACTGATATGGATATTCCCGTTACTGGATACATGTTTCCTGTTACTGATATGGATATACTCGATACTGGACATGAGAGCTGTTGATATGCGATATGTGGACTTCCACATCTATTGATCCCGTTATATTGTTCATGTTATATTGTTCCTGATTCTCGTGATATTGTTCTATGCTATCAACAGAGCTCAGGTCCAGTAATCATGTTACCCGCACCATGTACTGTAATTGTTCTTGTTACATTGTATACTTGACATATCACATATCAGATCATAAAGATAACTGGGGTATGGGGGAGACTTGATGGTTGATTAGATCTTATCGGGTGATGTACTGGATCCATATTGTTTTCCCCACTGCAGGGGACGGTAGGAGGGCTGCCTACCAATTGCTCCATGAGCTCTTGTTACTTGATTCATGCTCCCCTCTTAGCGGAGGGCCCTGGTCCTGGCAGCCAGGGGCTTGTTTAAGGCCGTGATCCCGGGTATGCACGGGATACATCCACCCGATAAGAACTCCTCGACCACGGGTTTCCAATTAACATAATAAAACAGTATACACAATAGTGACGTCGGGAACACTTGATATTTGGTTGCTCTCTCGTTTGGATAATGGTACCCGTAGGCCATGTCCGGATGGGTTCGACTGGGGTGCGGGCTTCAGTATGAACCGCCAGTGGTATGGGACACTGGAAGAGAGTAATTAAAATAGCAGGTGGTACTGATTGCTACTATTGTATAAATGACATGACTTGGACATGACTTGCCTGATACATGTTTAGTTATACTTGTTACTGTTCCTGATCATTTATTCGGTACCGTGTTACTTGTATACTTATTACTGTATCTGTTTCCTGTTACACTTTCTGTGATGGCATACTACGCATGTTCCACAGTACATCTATTCTGTTTCCTGTATTCCTTGCAGACATCGTGACTGTATATGCACGACACCGTATGATGGTTATATTGTATATGCTCACATGCATGTTCATATTGCATATGCCCACCTGCATGTTCATTTACATCACTACCATATTCATTTCCATCACGTCACCACTAGACAACATTATTTATTATATAAACTAGACACGACTATAGACATGACCCGATGGTAACCGGCTAGGTAGTGATGGTACCAAAAGATGACATGTTTATATATTTCTACTGCTTCCTCTATGCTTATGATATCATGTTACTTGTACCACATCATGTATTATACATTAGTATCGTGCTTGTAGTATTATGTATATATTCCTGCCTTCTTCATTTTACCACTCACTAGGTCGCTTTCTGACGACCCTGGGTTTGCATGCCCAGATTGGAGATCCGAGTTACCATAGCTTCAGAGAGTGCCTTGGAGTCACATGGGAGATTCCGCATCGGGACTATTCCTAGGTATCTTTGTGCTTTATTTCCGTTATAAGCTTCAGAGAGTGCCTTGGAGTCACATGGGAGATTCCGCATCGGGACTATTCCTAGGTATCTTTGTGCTTTATTTCCGTTATCTTCTTTGTCCCCATTTTTCATATTTGTTATGATTGCTGACCTCTTTCTGCAGGTATTCTTGTACTGCTTTCATGCTGGACCTCATATCTATATGGAGGTATTGTACTGTACTGAGGCTTAACGTACGCGTGAGCGTGTTTTCACCTCGCGTATGTACGTCGCCATAACGTCCCCGTACCTGCGGGATTGGGGCGTTACATGTACTGTATGTGTTCTTGTTACACTGTATACTTGACATATCAGTAATAATGATAACTTGGGTATGGGGGAGACTTGACGATTGATTAGGTCTTGTCAGGTGGATGTCTGGATCCATTGTTTGTCCCACTGCAGGGGACGGGGTAGTGCTGGCTACCGTCTGTTATAGCTCATGAGCTCCCGTTTCCCGTTATTGTTTTAGCTCATTGAGTTCCCGTTACATGTTACAGCCTTAGCGGGCTGGCCCTGGTCTCAGCAGCCAGGGGTCTGTTTAAGGCCGTTGTCCCGGGTATGCACGGGATACACCCACCTGACTAGAGCTCCTCGACCAGTTGGTTTCCAAGTAACATAATAAAATGCTATAAACAATAGTGACGTCGGGAACACTTGTTATTTGGTCACTCTCTCGTTTGGATAATGGTACCCGTATGCCATGTCCGGATGGGTTCGACTGGAGTGCGGGCTCCAGTATGAACTGCCAGTGGTATGGGACACTGGAAGAGAGTGGTTGTAATACCAGGTGGTACTGATTGCTACTATTGTATAAATGACATGACTTGACCGCTACAGGTATGCTATCTTATTACTGTTCATGATACTCTATCTGATATCATGTTACCTGTCTACTTGTTACTTTACCCGATATCATGTTCCCTGTATACTTGTTATTTTACCTGGTACATGTTACACTGTCTGTAGTGGCATACTACGCATATTCTGCATTGCATATATTCTGGTTGCTGTATACCTTGCACACCTCATTACTGTATATGCACGACATAGTATTGTAGTTATATTGCATATGCCCACCTGCATGTTCACTTATATCATGTCACCATTAGACAACATTAGTTTATAAACTGGATACAACAACAGACATGACCCGATGATAAACCGGCTAGGTAGTGGTGGTAATAAAAGATGACATGTTTATATATATCTACTGCTTATTATCTCCTTATTATATGGTATCACTAGTCCCACATTATGTATTATATATTATTATCGTGCTTGTATTACTATTATATATATTACTGCCTCCTTCATTTTACCACTCACTAGGTCGCTTTCTGACGACCCTGGGTTTGCGTGCCCAGATTAGAGATCCGAGTTACCGTATTATCAGATAGCGCCTTGGAGTCACCTAGGAGATTTCTCATCGGCCTCCTTCATAGGTATCCTTGTAATTCATTTCTGTTATCGTATTTATCACTGTTCTTCTTATCTATTATGATCGCTGACCTATTTCTGCAGGTATTCTTGTACTTATTTCATGCTGGGACCCATGTCTATATGGGGTTATGTACTGTACTGAGGCTTAACGTACGCGTGAGCGTGTTTTCACCTCGCGTATGTACGTCGCCATAACGTCTCCGTATCTTTAGGATCGGGGCGTTACATAGTGGTATCAGAGCTTAGGTTCACACCTGGTGTGGGTAACCACCTGGGTCAATACTTGGGCTCGTACCAACAGTACAATCAGGTTCAGATTAACTGATCTGTATCTGAATCTGGAGATTCCAGCAACGAGTACAAGAATACCATGACCTTGACAATTCATTCCTTGACTCGTTTGTATTCCTTCCTTCCTTCTAGTTATCCACCAGAACAGCCGATTTTTCATTCTCGCTTTCCTTGCATCGTCTTGCTTTCCATCCGTTAGGATTAGTTCACTACCCTACTTCTCCATCTCGAGTTCCTTGTAACTAGCAGAGTGCGCAGCGGAAGTGTCGTGAACCCGTAACCTTTCAGCTTTGGGGTTGGAAATATTGTTCTCACACCTGAATGGAAATTGCGAGGACGCAATTTTTTGTAAGGTGGGGAGAAATGTAACCCCCTGCTCCCCGGTGTACGTATCACCGTATCGGTACGCGATACGACATACAAAATTGATTTGACCTCCGTGGTAGTCCGATTGAGCTGATTTCAGTTTTAAAAATCATTTTCTAATATTTTAGATTTTTCAGGATTTTCTGAAATTTTTCTGGATTAGTTTGAAAAATCTCCGTTGTCGGTGTCGACCGATACCAATAACCGGCCTTCCGATTTTTATTTCATAAACGGAGTAGAATTTTGAGAATCCGCTTTCACTATGTGTCTTATAATCACATGAGCTACGTTTGGGTATTTTTGGGAATTTTTCTGAATTTATCGAAAATCCGGCCAAACCGGTGTCGCCCGTATCGGCGAGATACTCCCGGATTTTTAATTTGCAAATCGGATCGAGTTTCTACAAACCGTCTTCATCTTACGTCTCAGGCTAATATTCTCTATTTTTTGTAATTTTTTAGTACTGTTCGGAGTTCGTCGAATATTGGGCCAATATTATAATAATAAAATATTATTATTTTTATTCTTCTTTTACTTTTTCTTCTCTTTTCTTATTCCTTCTTCTCCAAGCTTCTTTCTCCACCGCCTCTTAATTCCATCGACTCCCATAACCGCCTAAACCCATTAAGCCCCTCCTCTCTCTCTCTCCTCACTCACTCACTCTCTCTCTTCCTCCTCTCTCTCTCCCACATACATGTCTGAAGGGGGTTGTCTGACATTTACCCTTTCTCTGTTTTGGGGGTTTCCAATTCCAACTTGGATAGGTGCAGTTTGAAGGAGGTTGTGACAATATTTTGGCATTGCTTGCGATCTCTGTTTCTTTCTTTCTAGCTCCTCTTCTTCTTCGTTTTCTCCATGGGAATATGACTCGATTTTCTCTCTCCACCTCTCTCTATCACACACCCCCCTCTCACCCTCTCTCCCCTCTCATTGTTCCATGGCCGGGGGCGGGCCTGACCCACGCCCGCGGCCAGGCGTCGCCGGCAGGCTGGCCGACCGCCGCCGCCGCGCCCAGGCCGGCCGCGCCCCCCCTCTTCTTTTCTTCTTCTTCTTCTTCTTTTACTGTACTTCTTCTTCTTTTCTTTATTTTTTCTTCTTCTTTCCAGATCCTCTTCTTCTCTCTCCATCTCTCCGTTCATCTCTTCCCCTGGGAGTTCCCGCCGGCGGAGCAGACCTGCCGCCGGCGGAGCAGACCGACCGCCGGCGAGTTGTGCCGCCGGCCAGACGCAGGAGCGCGGCAGCACAGCTCCTGCTGCCGCTGCTGTGTTGTTACTTTATTGGGGGTTTGGGTTTTTACCCAAACCCATTATCTCTCATTGGGTTAATAACCCGATTGGGTACGGGTTGATTTGAAACCCGTAAACCCATAACCCATCACTTAAAGTACGGGTTTGGGTAGTGGATCCCAACCCGACCCGTTTGCAGTTCAACCCGGCCCAATAAAAGTACTTTACAGAAACCCCCTTGTACAATTCAGTATTTACATTTATTATTTTATTTACATATTTAACCATTTTGTCCTGATTTAGTTTCCGGGCGATATCTGGAGCATCCGGACTCCGATTCGGGCGATTCTGGATCCGTTGCGATCGTGGGAAAGAGAGCGACCTTCCTGTGGCTAGTTTGTGAGTGTTTTTCTTTATAAATTATTTTTTACCCTGTTTAGTGACATTGCTTGATATATCGTAATTATGGATAAAAGACGGTAATTATTCATTATTCACTGGTCATGATTGGACGGTCATTGAATTAGGAATCACCTAAAAGATTGTTAGGTATTTCCTGATTTAATATGAGGTAATCATAGTAACAAGATATACAGACATAGACAACTCGGACACAGATATCATGACTGTACCGCCACTGACCCACGGACCACTAGGTCACCATATTAGTGGATACGATCACTTCATGTAGAGTTAGATAACTATCGTCACGTGTATACTGATTCACGATACTTGACGACACTACACTGTCACTAGACATGACTGCTAGACACCATTAGTACATGCACTGATATCCTCCTTACACGGATACCGTAGTCCACTGGATATGGTATGATACACTGACCACTATTATTATCACTATCACATATAGATATGACACGGATTCTTGATACACATATATCTTCCACTAGTACACAGATAGACCAATGTACGGACTACCGCATTTCATATTATGTCAGGTTTACATATTACTGTTACACCTGCATGTCATGTTTACATATCACTGTTACACATGTATGTCATGTTTCCATAGCCCTGTTACCAATGCATGTATGGTTTCTCTATTTTTGTCATATGATTTCCCGTTCATATTACATGTATTATTATTCCATGTTCCCGTATTCATGTTTTATGATTGATTCCTGTTACAATGATATGGATATTCCCGTTACTGGACCTGAGAGCTGTTGATATGCGATATGTGGATATTGTTCCCGTTATATTGTACATGTTATATTGTTCCCGTTTCCCGTTATATTGTTCTATGCTATCAACAGAACTCTGGTCCAGTTATCATGTTAACCGTATCATGTACTGTATGTGTTCTTGTTACACTGTATACTTGACATATCAGTAATAATGATAACTTGGGTATGGGGGAGACTTGACGGTTGATTAGGTCTTGTCAGGTGGATGTCTGGATCCATTGTTTGTCCCACTGCAGGGGACGGGGTAGTGCTGGCTACCGTCTGTTATAGCTCATGAGCTCCCGTTTTCCGTTAATGTTTTAGCTCATTGAGTTCCCGTTACATGTTACAGCCTTAGCGGGCTGGCCCTGGTCTCAGCAGCCAGGGGTCTGTTTAAGGCCGTTGTCCCGGGTATGCACGGGATATACCCACCTGACTAGAGCTCCTCGACCAGTTGGTTTCCAAGTAACATAATAAAATGCTATAAACAATAGTGACGTCGGGAACACTTGTTATTTGGTCACTCTCTCGTTTGGATAATGGTACCCGTATGCCATGTCCGGATGGGTTCGACTGGAGTGCGGGCTCCAGTATGAACTGCCAGTGGTATGGGACACTGGAAGAGAGTGGTTGTAATACCAGGTGGTACTGATTGCTACTATTGTATAAATGACATGACTTGACCGCTACAGGTATGCTATCTTATTACTGTTCATGATACTCTATCTGATATCATGTTACCTGTCTACTTGTTACTTTACCCGATATCATGTTCCCTGTATACTTGTTATTTACCTGGTACATGTTACACTGTCTGTAGTGGCATACTACGCATATTCTGCATTGCATATATTCTGGTTGCTGTATACCTTGCACACCTCATTACTGTATATGCACGACATAGTATTGTAGTTATATTGCATATGCCCACCTGCATGTTCACTTATATCATGTCACCATTAGACAACATTAGTTTATAAACTGGATACAACAACAGACATGACCCGATGATAAACCAGCTAGGTAGTGGTGGTAATAAAAGATGACATGTTTATATATATCTACTGCTTATTATCTCCTTATTATATGGTATCACTAGTCCCACATTATGTATTATATATTATTATCGTGCTTGTATTACTATTTATATATATTACTGCCTCCTTCATTTTACCACTCACTAGGTCGCTTTCTGACGACCCTGGGTTTGCGTGCCCAGATTAGAGATCCGAGTTACCGTATTATCAGATAGCGCCTTGGAGTCACCTAGGAGATTTCTCATCGGCCTCCTTCATAGGTATCCTTGTAATTCATTTCTGTTATCGTATTTATCACTGTTCTTCTTATCTATTATGATCGCTGACCTATTTTTGCAGGTATTCTTGTACTTATTTCATGCTGGGACCCATGTCTATATGGAGGTTATGTACTGTACTGAGGCTTAACGTACGCGTGAGCGTGTTTTCACCTCGCGTATGTACGTCGCCATAACGTCTCCGTATCTTTAGGATCGGGGCGTTACACGCGATCACGGCCAGTCGGCCCGGCCGTGCTTCTCCCCCTTTCTCCCTTTTTCTTCTCTTTTCTTTTTTTCTTTCTTTCTCTTTCTCTTTCTTTTTCTCTTTTCTTTTTTTTTCCCTGCATCTTTTCTTCTCTCTTTCTCTCATTGTTTCTCCTCTCTCTCTCTCTCTCTCTCTCTCTCTCTTCTCTCCCTTTATATGTCCTCTCTCTGATCTGGTTCTGGTTCTAATCTCTCTCTCCCTCTCTCTCACTCCCGTTCTCTTTCTTCACCTCTCTCACTTACGCCCACTCTCTCTATCTTCTCTCTATGGATCCCTCTCTATAACTCTCCCTCTTCTTTCTCTCTCCTCTCTTTTTCTTCTATCTATTCCTCCCTATTGTCACACTCTCTCTTTCTCTCTCTATCTCCATTTCTCTCCTTTCTCTCTTCTCACTCCACTTTCTCTCCCTTCGCGCGTGCGCACTTGTTGTATTCAGGGTTTCCCTGGAGTTCGCCACCGCGTCCCAGATATTCTTTAGGCGAGTACTACTCTTGGTTTATGTGAGTATACTTTTGGATTGCGATACTCCTTTTCAGTATATGGGCAAGTACTATATTTTATATTGGGCGAGTATTTTCTATTATTGTTATATTCTTGGTGAATGCTATTCTGCCTTTTTATACATGACACATCATTACGCAATTTGATCTATGATATGCGAGTGAATTTCTAATGTTATACATGCTTTGCGAATACTTGTTGGTTGTTATTGCAAGTAACATTATTTTATATTTGGTGTGTACTGTTATTTATATGCATGTGTCGTACTAACGTTTATGCATGTACCTCTTAACCTTCAGATTTTATATAACTCTGCCGAGAAGCGAGCTTAGCGCTCAGTGCTCCACGCTTTACAGCTAGACCCGTTCGAGTGTAGCTTCGCCAAGTGTGATAGTCGGATGTTCATTGTCACTTCGCGACGTGCTTTTAGCTTCGCCACGAGTGTGGCTTCGTCACGTGCGTTAGTCGGGTGTTCATACGCTGCTTCGTCGTGTGCGTCTAGCTTCACCGCGAGTGTGGCTTTGCCCTGTGGGTTGGCCTGACTTTCATACGTCCGCTTCGCTGCGAGTGTAGCTTCATCGAGCGTGTTAGTATCTAGAGCTGTACGCTAGCTCCACCAGGAGCCAAGCTCCGTTGTGTACCGAGCGTTGTGCTAACACGATCTAGCTTGCTCCAGCTTAAATAGCCCCATCTGGATAATCAATAATATAATAAATAATTCTTATTGATATGGTTGTGAAGACTGAAGAGTTTAAAATATTTGACTATATTGTTTTCCTATATCATGTCACATGACCTACTGATTGCCTGCCACTTGATATCTGACACTTGGTACTCAACACACTATCATTTGACACTTGACACCTGCATGTTATCAACTGATTCATGATTATCACATTTATGGGACTTAACACTGATATCATGTACACGCCTGAGATTACACTCTTGTATCATGCATGTTTCTCATGTTTTATATCATTGTTAATTCCGTAACCGATCATCGTGAGCTACTCCATAATAAAATGACAACTTACACTGGGACGGGAAAAACTGATAGGTACCGATATAGTTTCCGTGTTTATGGTGGCCATACAAATGTTGTACAACTAAAACTTGGGATTCTACCTAGAGATCACCAGGTATTTTCGTGGGGTGTACTGGCACCCCTACTCCTCTTGATCTCCTGTCGGGTGTGTCATAAGCCCCTGGGCCTATTTGTTGGCCCAAAGGCCCATCACTCTAGTTTTAATGATGATTAACTCATGTAGTTATACTTTACTAATGATCTTGTATTTAATTAGTCTCAGATATTTGATCAAGATATTAGTACGTGTTTAGCTTCAACAAAGGAGTTTTGCGAGCTAACACATGTTGATTCAAGAGATCGCGCGTCAAGATCGCATCTAGCACTCGGTTGAAGTCAAGCTCATTGGATCGTGTTTGGATCGAGTCGACTTGGAGAAGGAGTTCTACAAGAAGACTTCGGTTTGTGTTTAGTTTAGATCTTGTGTAAAGATTAGATAGTGTTGATATGCTCAAGTACACACACACACACAAGTTTAAAGTTTGATTTTTGGTTTAACCGGTTTTAGATTTCCTATCAAAAACATAAATATATATCTTATATGTGTATTGGATTCTATCCATACACAACATGCTTCAAATTTGTTTCAATATCATATTTTTGTATTTAGACAAGTTTTAAAAAAATCAGATTTCTATTTCAAAGTTTGGTTTTTGAAAAATACCGATTTTGTGTTTAAGCCTAATTTTAATATCACAAAAATGATTCAAATAGTTTGTAATATGTGTTGATTTTTGGTCATACATGTTTGGTATTCAAATATCTTATAAGAACTTATTTTTGTGAAATTTATGTGTATTTATGAGATTTTATTGGAATTAAAATATCTAAGTTTTCACTCCCAGAATTTCCCAACCAGCACACTGGCGGTCGACCGACCGGTCGACCGATGTGCACGCAAACGTGCACATGGCCTGCCTAAATGGCCGATCGACCGTGCGGTCGACCGACTGAAAGCACCCAACTCTCGGGTGCTGGCCGGTCGATCGGGCGGTCGACCGGAGGCTCAACGGTCAGAAAAATGACCGTTGGCCGGTCGACCGGAAGGACATTTTTGCCCTTTCCTGCTGCCAACGGGCAGAATTTTTGGAGGCTTATAAATAGCCCCCTCTTAGGCTGATTTCAACAAGTTTTTAGAAGAGAAAATTTTCTATCTTTCAAGTGTTTTTCAACAAGAGTTTAAAAGAGTTTGTGTGGTTAAAATATTTATCTTTATTTGTTTTCAAGGGCTGGAAAATTTAAAGAAAAGAGAGGTTTTGGGAAAATTGTTTTGACCTTCATATCTATTTCATTCTTGTATTTTTTCAAGTATTTTTTTTTGTGATTTGTTTTCCAAACACCTTGAATTCTCACAGCTATCATCTCTATCCAATCTATAGGATCTTGTTTTTGTGGAAAAATTGGTTTGTGGTTTATTGAGATCACCAAGGTTGTTTGTGGTCTTTAAGATCACCAAGATTGTAATCCTTCTTTGCTTGTGGCTTTGTGTCTATCCCTCTAAGTGTAGAGGAGGTTGTGTTTTGGGTTTGTGTTCATCCCTCTTGTGTAGAGGTGATTGAGGTTGAGCTTTGGGTTTGTTGTTATCCCTCTTGTGTAGAGGTGATTGTGGTAGAGTTTTGACTATGTGTCTTATCCCTCTTGTGAAGAGGTGATTGTGGTTGTTTGACTTTGTGCTTTGTCCCTTTTAGTGAAGAGGTGATTGTTGTTTAGGCTTTGTGCCTTGCCTCTTTTGTAGAGGTGGTTGTTGTTGGAGAGAGGAGTTGTGTACTCCTAAGTTTGTATTCCAAATCCTCAGTGGAGGTTCTCTGTGTGGGAGGTCCTGTCTGGACATATAGTGAAAATCCTTCTGTGTGAAGGCGGGGACGTAGAGCAGTGACTCGAACCTCGAAATATATCTCGGTGTTTGCGATTGATCAACTATCTCTAAACTCTCTCTCTCTTTTATATCTTGCATTGCTTTATATTGTTCATATCATATATATGCTTGGTATTGATTGTGTGCCTCACTAGTGTTGAACCAAGAGAGTTTCATATAGTACATGAACTCTTATTTAGAGGAATTTAGAGGAGATAATCCAGAGCTCGTCACCGGGAATTCGGCTACACTCTTTGGTTACATATAGTGTGTTGCAATTAGTTTTTAAATTCCGCATTATTTGTCATTAGATTAGCCATACACCTATTCACCCCTCTCTAGGTGTATTTTCACTATTTCTGTAGGAGAGGGAAACCCTATTCCTATTCAGGCGTACAATAAGTCCCGATACCTAGTGGTTCAGCGTCAGATATTTCTGAACCGTTCTCCCGGGCATGCACGGGACCCATTATAAACATGGCTCGTCGAGCCCCATCAGTTTTCAATAACTTACTCTCCTGTCTGTATGTGAAAGTATGTGGAATGGGACGCATACCGATGTATACAAATCAGATAAGTCATAATAATAATATAATAATCTCATTTTAGTTATTGGTCCAATATTGGTTTCATGCCACACTGTTAATTAATATATTCTTGTATCACTTTGCATGGATTACAGTTATTTGCATATTCCTGTACTCTTGTTATACAAATTTTCTATTACACTGGACCCTATTATTTCACATACTTGTAACTCTGTTACACGGATACACCTGAACATGTGACATGACATTTCTGTATCCCTGATATTGATATAACACATCTTTGGTGCACTAATCATTCAGATCCAGTACATAATGCATTATTTCTCTACACGCCCCTTTTTCCTGACACGATGTTATACCCATGTATGATTGTCTGTGTTACTGTATTAATTTCTTGATTTCCGTATTTACTGGCTTGTACTTGCGTGCCTGAACTACATCACTTTGATCATATACACGTGTGCTTGCCTGTGCACGACACTTGGCTTCATCTTACGTACTTGCTAGGTTGTTTTCTGACAACCCTTGACATTCATGTCCATGTTCTGAAGCGCAACGAAAGCATGGTGGAATCCTTCTATGAAAACTTGGACTTCTTCAAGGAGCATCGGATTAGTGGTAGCTCATTCTTGACCTGTCTCCTTCGATCAGTTCGCGAGATTCCCTTCTGTAGTCTGTGAGTATCTATCAGTCCTTTTCATGCTTTGTAATTATACTCTGCGCCTTTTTGATGTTATATTAGATTACACCCCGTGATAACTGTGTACTTGTAATTTTTTGTTAGAATGTATATTACCACTGTGCTTCGTACTGTGATTCTTGCCTGTACTGATACTTATCGTATATATGTGAGGGTATTTCTATCATGCGTATATACGTCGCAGTAGCGTCCCCCTACCCACCGAGGTGAGGCGTTACACCTACTATCTGCACATGGGTGCAACATGTTCTTCAAGGTATTCCAAATTCATCTCTGATCGCACTTTGAAAGATCTACTTTGCGAAAGCGAATCAATGAGTTATGAGAGCATGATGTATTTGTATGGCTGGATGATGGAAGAGCACTAATCAATTAGCATTGATTATCAACAGATCCGAGATGATGATTACATTGAAAATTCAATAACGCAACACTACACGTCGAGGCGAATCAAGAATTTGAGAACACACTTTTCCCCAAGGAGAGTTTGCATACAACAAAATGAATCATGGTTCAGCAAGATTTCCTCGTACGCTAGAGGATATAGATTTTGTGGAGAAATCTAATAAGAAGTATAAGGAATCAGCTGATAAGAAGAGACTAGAGAAACTCTTAGAAGAAAAAGATATGATGATGATATATTTGAGGAAAGAAAAAAATCCCAACTTAAAAAGTTTCTAACAAGCGGTTATAACCTGATAGGAACTCGAGAACAAGTTCTTTTGAGAGAGAAACACTGATGTAGGTGAACAATCTGAGAACGGTAAAATTCAACTCCATGTCGACAGCCCAAAATAAACCTGTCGACAGTTATAACATAAACCTTATCGAAAAGACTTTTACAGAGAGTCAGGAGTTTTCAGTTTGCAGATCAGCTGTCGACAGTGCCCTTCGACTATCGACAACCCTATTACGCAACAGGGTTTCAAAATTAGTTTAGGATTTGATTTTTAGGTCCAATTTAGTTTCCAATTGATTTTTTGTTTCTTTATTTTGAATTTAGATTTCCTAGATAGATTATAACTCTTTTAAATCTTTTTGTTTTCTTTTAGAATTATGTTATACTTTCCAAGTAGTAGTAGTAATATTCTTTATAAGCCTATATAAAAGCCCTTATATTTTTTATTTTGTAAGCAATCTTTTAATCAATTGCTTGCGGATTCGAGTTGTTCTCTCTGGCTCGTGGATTCAGGTCGTTTTTGCTCATGAATTTGAGTATTTATTCTTATCTGAAGGCTTCTTCAAGATTCGTTAACCCTAAAACGAGAACTCTCCGGTATCGCTTATCTTTTTTACTTCCCCGTCCTCCTTCAAATCTCACAATCTCACTCATTTTTCCTTACATAATATGTGGTCCAAGCGAGTACCCGGTAAATCAATTCAAAGGATTGTAGTTTGACTCTGGGCGTGTTTGTTTCGCCGCAAAACGCCGCAAAACGCAAGTCGTAAAACTTCTTTTCCATTTTCCGTTGTTTGTTTCGCTGAAAAACAAGTTGCAAAATGCAACTCTTCTTTTCCCACTTGCAGTTGCTACAGTTAAATTTGTGGTCATGTAAATCTCACTTTTACACTCATATTTTCCCACTTGCAGTTGCTACAGTTAATTTTGTGGTCATGTAACTCTCACTTGTAGTACACTTACAGTTCACAACAGTTACTTGATAATCAATATATAATTTAATATTATTAAATATTTAATATTTTAAATAGTGTTCAATTTCTTATTTAATTATTTTATATTTTTAATCTTTAATTTTTTTATTGTTTTTAATATTGTTTTAATATTTAATATTTTACTATTTTAATTTAATATTTTTATTTGATATTTTATTTAATACTTTATTATTTTATTAATACTTATTCAATTTTTTATTATTTTATTTAGAGTTAATATTTTATTAATATAACAATATTATACTTTAATATAAAATTACTATATATTTAATTATTTATTTTTTAATATAAAAAATTACTTTATTAATATCATAATATTTTATTATTATATTAATATTTTATTATGCTAATATTATAATAATAATTCAGTATAATAATACTATAATGATAATTTATTATTAAATTATAATTATATTTTACTTTGTTAATTTTATATTTCTATAATATTACAACAATATTATAATAAAATTTATATTATAATAATTTTCAAGTATTTTTAATATTATAACTATATTTTATTATTTTTGTAAGATTTTTTAATATTTATATTTTATTAGTATTCTTAAAATTTTATTAACGTTCTTTAGATTTTCTTAAAATTTTATGTTATTTATTTAGTTAATATTTTAGTAATATTTTACTATTTATACTAATATTTTATTAATATTATTGTTATAAATAAAATATTAAGATTATTAATTTTTTTATCTCAAATTATTAATACAATTTAATTTGCAATAGTAGATTTAATTTAATAGTATTTATAATATTTAAATCACTGCTACAGTTAATTTTGTGGTCAACTTTTCCACTTACACTTTTACATTACCAACCAAACACCGTAAAACACAATATACTTTACCATTTACACTTTCACTTTATCAACCAAACACCGTAAAACACAATATACTTTTCCATTTACACTTCACTTTATCAACCAAACACCAGAAAACACAATATATTTTCTCTGCTACAGTTCACTTTTTCCATTCTTATTTTACGACTTACGACTTGCGACGTTTTGCAACGAAACAAACAGGCCCTCTGCATGGGACCGGAGCTGGGTTTGATGTCACATTATTTTGTCTGAGTCAGTATTAAAGGTGATTAAGACGCAACACGACTGGATGCACTTCTAACCCCGGACTTTTCGTTGATTTCTAGACAATTATAAAACACTACTCTAATAAACAAATGAGACACGTCAACTCCACACTCGATGAGATGACGTGCCATGTCAGAATATTGACTTGAAGAGCCGAGGAAAAGGACTAAAGAGCTACCAAGTCCTCTCCTTTATGTCTTTCTCAACATTTATTAAAGCGATTCATAGGTTGGAAAGTGAGAGGCATCTGAACCCTTGTTGGCTCATAGCTATCAGATTCATCTCAAAGTATATCAAATAAAAGAACGCATAGAAAGTGTGAAGAACAAAGATCCGAGTAAAGGTGAAATTATGTAATTCATATTTTGGTGTAGGCCTCTTTCAACTTGTTCATATGTATTTCTCAAGGTTTTTGAATTTAAGTTCTGTCACACTTTGTGGATTTATTGGTGCACACCAAGTGTTTATTATTATGCCTTAGAGACATTTTCTTGTATGCAATGAAATTAATTCTTCTTGACTGACTTGTTTAATACTTTTAGTAGGAAATGGTGGTTGATTCTTGTCTTGAAGAGTCAACAAGTAAAGGTGAAGCATGATAAGAGAAAGGCAAGGCACCAGGAGTGAGTATGGCATTCAAGTTTTTTGAGGAGACATGTGAGTTTTATAAGGAACATGGAAGGAACTTGGTTTTGGAATAAAAATTAGAAGATCATATTAACATGAGGATAAAAAGCTTATCCGTCTTGTATTGTCATGTGTTAAAGAAGGTAAACCATAAGAAACTACAACAAATGAATTTCGTTCAAGACTATGGGTAAAAACGAATTGCGAAGCTCATATGTGTGTGAAGCTAGAGAAAGATGAATTATTTTATATAACACAAGTTAATCTTACTCACAATCATAAGCATAGTCGAGATTTTTTCAGTCATATAAAAGCTTATTGAAAAAGAACCAAAAAGCAACTTGAGTATAATGAGAAGGAGGGAATTTCAATTCACAAGTCATATGATTCCCTTGTTGTAGAAGCCAGTGGACATGAAAAAAATGAATTTTTATGAGAGAGAATATAAAAATTATATTGACAAAATTAGGCATTTGTAACTTGGTAAAGGTGATGCGGAAGCTCTCCATCAATGTTTCATAAGATGAACAGATTAGATCATCAAAATAAATGTCCTATCATCAGATTTGAATGAGAAAGAATTGACAATTTAATCCTTTCAGAATGACGCAGGTCTCTCTCTCTCTCTCTCTCTCTCTCTCTCTCTCTCTCTCTCTATATATATATATATATATATATATATATATATATATATATATATATATATATATATAGAGAAAAATGGATATCAGCCGGCAGGCTGAGAAAACTCTCTCAGCCTGCGCTGACGTGGCTCAAATTGTCACGTCACTGAGTTGCGGCACGCTTTTAGGCGACTGTTAAATTACCAAATACCCCTTATGAAAAGCAACTCTTAGAGCGTTCCCTTGATTATTGTTTATTATTATTTTTCCCCCCTTTTTTTTGCCGCTCTTTATAGGGTATTCTATATAAATTACTTTTCACCCTATTTTCCTGACCTCTTTTTGAAAGATATAGTTTCATCTTTTCAGTCTGCGATAAACTTTTTTCTGAAAATATAAAATCTTTTTAGATCAATTTTTTTTTCAAAAAGCTTTAATGTCGACGTCTGAGCAGTATACCGACGATCTTAATTTGGAAGATATTACATGTGGATCTACTTTCTCTCAGAATATTGAAAATCTTGAAGGGTTGACATCTCTGCATGCCGATCAACAGGTTTTTATTGTTTATATATATTTAAAAACAATTTTTGAAATATTGATTTTTTTTCTCTTTAGACTATGAGGTACTGCGACCGTTTTAATATTCGGTCGCAATCTTATTTGAAAATAATCTCCGGCTGTGAATTCTTTTTTTCTAGGGTATGCGTTTTAGGTCGCAGTCTTTAATAAGGAGTAATATAGATTTCTTCACATACGGATAACTGCGACTTAGGTCATAGTCTTTAGTAAGGAGTAATATAGATTTCTTCCCATGCGGATAACTGCGATCTAATAAGGAATAATATAGATTTATTCACATACTGATAACTGCGACTTAGGTCGCAGTCTTTAATAAGGAGTATTATAGATTTCATAACTGCGACTTTGGTGGCAGTCTTGAATAAGAAGTAATATAGATTTCTTCTCATACGGTTAACTGCGACCTTGGTCGCAGTAATTGATAAGAAGTAAATTATTTTTCATCTGTTATGCGACCTTGGTCGCATTTATATAACTTATATTTTATTCATTTAATTGGTGTAATTTTTTTTGGTAGGATATGAATGCACATGGAGAAATGTCTGGAAGCTCAGATAAGTTTTTAGGGAAACAGTTCTTGTCGCATATGGAAGCATACAATTTCTACAATTCTTTTGCAAGGAATAGAGGTTTTAGCGTGAGAAGAAAAGGTACAGATAAGTCACGGAAGCCTCCACATGAGATTATTTGCAGAAAATTTTGCTGCAACAAGGAAGGTCTGAAGAAATTATGTGACAAAAGACAAGATGGGCTTACAGTGCATCGTCGAGTTAACACTAGAGTAGGTTGTCCTGCTGAGATGCATATCCGTCTTCGTTTATTTTCGGACTCAAGTCGATATTGGGTTATCACAAAATTTGTTGATACTCATTCACATGAATTGTCTAGCCCTGATAAGGTACATCACCATTACTCTCACCAGTCTCATCGTTCAACAATTAGCAGAAGCATTATGAGCAATCTGGTTGATGTTGGAATGCGGCCTTCAAATATTTCCCGCGTTGTGAATGCAATGAGCCAGGGAGAAGGCTTTGAAGAAGTGCGCCCTCAACAAGTTATCGATTTCACTCGTCAATGTAGAAATAACTGCGGTGATGAGTTTATTGCTATTATTAAATATTTTCAAGAGAAAGCCGAGACCGATCCAGAATTCTTCTTTTCAAGTGAAGTCGATAACGCGGGCACACTGAGAAGCATTTTTTCGGCTGATGGAAGAGCTATTTCCTCGTATCTTACCTTCTGTGATGTGATCGTTTTTGACACCACATACAGAACTAATCACTTGAGCTTGCCATTTGCTCCATTCACTGGAGTAAATCATCACCGGCAGTCAATTTTGTTCGGCTGTGCTTTGCTTGCTGATGAGCAGAGGGATACTTTTGTTTGGTTATTCCAAAAATGGCTCAAGTGCATGCATGGAGTTGAACCCAAGCTGATTATTACTGATCAGGATGCGCAGATTGGTGATGCCATCAAGATTGTTTTCCCAACTTCTCGGCATCGTTACTGTTTCTGGCATGTGCGGAAACATATTGCCGAGCAACAAATCCCAATGGCAAACAAGTATGGAGAAGATATGGTCTCCGATTTTCATGCTTGGTACACCTCCCGCGATATAAGGACTTGTGAGGAAAGATGGCGTCTGATGAGTGAAAAATATCAGTTAGAAGAAGAAGATGACAGTTGGTTGATGAAGATGTACAGGCTTCGTGGACACTGGGTTAATGCATATCTGAAGGATGTTTTCTGTGCTGGAATGACAACCAGTCAGAGGTCCGAGAGTATTAATTCCTTCTTTGATGGTTTTGTTAACTCAAACACTAAAACTAGTGGAATTTGTTCACCAATATGATAAAGCCGTTGCTTCCCGTCGTGCATCTGAATCTCTTCAAGATTTTAGGGGTTTGAATTCTGTGCCCAATTGTACATCCAATCCATATGAGATACAGGTTTCGAAGTTGTATACACCGAAGATTTTTCAGTTGTTCCAAAATGAATGGGCAGTTGTAATTACACTGTTTTCAGAAGAGGTGGAACATGACAAACCTGGATCAATATATTTGGTTGGTAATTTTTCAGAACCAAAAGACAGGTGGGAAAAGGTCAGTTATGATAAACGAGAGGAACTTCATGTTTCTTGCAGTTGCTCGTTATTTGAAACAGAGGGTATCCTATGTGGACATATTCTGTGTATTTTGTGGCGCAATCACGTTACACATATACCGGAATCATATATACTTCAGAGATGGAGGTTGGATGCTCGTTACAAAAACATTGCAATTGAAAATGGCATGAGGCTTTTTCCCAGTCAAGGCACTCCACGGACGGCTAGATTGTTGACAGTTCATTCAAAATTTAATGCAATTGTGAACATGGTCGCTGATTCTGATGAAAATATTTCAAAGTTGGAGGCAGTTTTGGAAAGTTTTGCCCAAGATACAACTAGAGAATACAGAGCAATGTCAGGAAATGATCGTTCATCACAGCCTAAAACTGCGGTTGGTTCCAGTGGATCCGTTGTCGTATTGCGAGATGGTGAAGAATTGAATATACGTGATCCAATTGGTCCTGTACCAACCAAGGGAGGCCTAGAGCTGCATCCAGGCTTAAGTCTGGTTTTGAAGATTCTATTTCTCAGAAGGAAGTTAAGCATCGAAGATGTGGTAACTGCCAAGAGCTGGGCCATTACAGGACTGGTTGTCCGTTATTGGTATTACATTAAACCTGTTAATAATTTTTTTCTAACGATTAATCTTAAAAATTCTTACTATTTAATTTTTTTTGGCAGAAGTAGCTTTGGGTTGCTTCCATCTCGAAGGAACAAAGACTTCAATTTTTTTTATGAAGTGCGACCAGGGTCGCACAGTGTAGAGAGATTAAGTTGATTTCTGACACTGGCGTGTAATTATAATCAGATTTATTATCATGCTTTGATTTCTACTGTATTTTTTTGTTTGTAGTTGTACTTTAAAGTTTTAATGCTACTTTATAGTTTAATTTTTTTTGTTTATAATGTAGTCAGAGACTTTGTCTCGTTGTACATGGTTAATTGCAACCAAGGTCGCAGTGTTGTTATTGATAAAGATGGCCAGCAACTTCAATCTAGGGTCGCATTACATGTACTGCGACCAAAGTCGCAGTACGATAGGTAGTTTTTTTCCTTTATATTAACACGCATAGCGACCAATGTCGCAGTGTTGTTGTTGATTAAAACATTGCCGCCATCAACTGCGACCAAAGTCGCATTGTATTTTACTAGGCTGCGGCTATCAACTGCGACCAAAGTCGCAGTACGTTAGGTAGTTTTTTTCCTTTATATTAACACGCATAGCGATCAATGTCGCAGTGTTGTTGTTGATTAAAACATTGCCGCCATCAACTGCGTCCAAAGTCGTTTCAGCTTTTTACTAAGGCTGCGGCTATCAACTGCGACCAAAGTCGCAGTACGTTAGGTAGTTTTTTTCCTTTATATTAACACGCATAGCGACCAATGTCGCAGTGTTGTTGTTGATTAACACAATTACTGAAGGCATGTTTGTTTCTAATATCAGTACGCAATAGTAAAAACCAAGTTGTAACAAATGAAGACTGTAAATAATCAATGGAACTTATAATAAATAAATGTATAGAAATGTGTATAAATTAAATCAATACAACAAAAAAATTATGCAATGAATTGCACTTGAAATATTTTTTACATTTATAAAAAAATTGTGGTATATCAATAATTTGTCAACTATCAGTCTTCAAATGTCATATGTCGTACAATGTCTGTTTCTTCATCCCAACTCTTCTCTACATCTGCAAGCATCATGTATGCAAGCTCACTTCTTAGTTTCTGTACACCAGCAACCGTAACAGCATCAACAGCTGATAGATGATACCCAGACGCTATGCTTTCCATGTACTTGCATACATATATAGCGCAATCAACACTGAAATTTTCATAGAGCAATCATTAAATGAAATTAGATTTTGTACCAAAAAAAAAGTAGAAAATATGTAATGAAATTAGATGTCAAAAATTTATATACCTGTTTGCTTGTTGGGGGCATTTTGCGTATTTTATTTTATTTTTTCTCATTTTTTTTTTAAAATGAATCTGAAAAATCTCTATTAATCTATCTTTCTGCAATGTCAATAGGAAAAAAATTTAGTATTAATCAAATTAATTGCAAGTTTCCAGTAATCAAAAATATTAAACTTCAACTCACTATTATTCTTGCATCATTTTTGTAAAGGTTTGTTATACTACTTTTTTTGTCAGCTGGGACCAAAGAGTTGTAAAAAATCCACTCTTCTGTGCTGCAATCGAATACCAGCAAGGTCCAGTGAAATCCCTGCTCGTCGGCACTATGTTTGTGATTGATCGGGAAGAACATGTACTGCACGTCAGCTGTCCAGTTGTTCAACAGCTTCTGCTTGATGAAATGACCTTCCAGATCTTCAATTTTATTTACAACACCGTGCTGCGGACAAGAAGAAAAAAATTTTAAATCGAATACAAAATGAATTTAAAATATAATAAAAATTTCTAAACTGCGACCTTAGTCGCACTATATTATTTAGTCGCAGTATATGAGTTAGTAGCAGTACATTTTAATTATAAACTGCGACCTTGGTCGCATCTCCGACCTTGGTCGCAGCTCCGACCTTGGTCGCAGCTCTTATCTGTTACTTTTTTGTCGCAGTACCTGAGTTAGTAGCAATACATTTTAATTATAAACTGCGACCTTGGTCGCAGATCCGACCTTGGTCGCAGGTCGCAGCTGTTACATTTTGTCGCAGTACCTGAGTTAGTAGCAATACATTTTAATTATAAACTGCGACCTTGGTCGCAGTACATGTGTTAGTAGCAGTACATTTTAATTATTCACTGCGACCTTAGTCGCAGTACATAATTTATGCCTACATAGAGAATATTAGTAATCTGTTCCAGAGTTGATATTACATTAAACCGTAAAGGAGAAAGTAGATTTTTACCCAAGCTTCGCTTCGGAAGAATATGCTTTTTAATCCTTCTCTTTTCTCAAGATGCTGCATGTAGAAATGAATTACATTTGAATCTAAGTCTTTACTGAACATCAGGTCCTCAATGTCATTCCTTGAAATGATGATTGAATTATTGGTATCCTGATACGCAGTAGAACTGCAAGATATTTAAAACAAAGTTAGTAATTTAATTGTTCTTATATAAAGGTATAACAGAAATTTTTTTGGATATGAATTAACTTACTCAGAGTAGGACTTGTCGAAGAATTTTTTTATAAGATCTTGTTGATGGGGCTGCAGAATTCTGTATGATGTGGTTTCGGTCAATTCTCTCGATGTGGAGGAAATCTCTTTGTCGCCGAAACCAGCGGTAGAACTCGCAGCCGCAGGCTGTGGAAGAGGATTTTCATTTTTTTCTTCTTCTGTTTTGGATAAACAAAGTCGGAGTCATCACGATCTCTTTCAGCGCGCTTTCGTTCTTTGACTCCCCTTTCTATTGTTCCTTTAGAGGTTTCCAAAACAGCTTCTTTTGAGGGTTGCTTCTGAGGCGGAGTATGTTCTTGAATTTCTTCTTCAGAAGCTCTATCTCTTTGGATTTCTTGAGTCATTTGACTTAGATCCAGAGAAAAACTTGGAATATCTTCCCCAGCAATAATTAAAACAGACTCAAAACCCATGATTTTATCCTCTTCCAGTTTTTTCTTCTTCTCCTCTTCAGCCTGCTTCTCCATCTGCTCCTTCATTCTTTTGTTCTCCATCTGCGCCCTCCTCCTCTTCTTCTCATTCTCTTCCTCCTCCCTCCTCCTCCTCTCCTGCCCCTCCTCTTCCCTCCTCCTCTTCTCCTTCTCCTCCTTTTCCCTCCTCTTCTTCTTCTCCTCTTCTTCCCTCATTCTCCTTTCATTCTCCTCCTCTTCCCTTCTTCTATTCTCCTCCTTCTCCTCCACTTCTCTCCTCCTGTTCTCCTTTTCCTTCTCTTCTTCCCTCTTCTTCTCCTTCTCTTTCTCTTCCTCTTCCCTCTTCCTCCTTTCATTCTCCTCCTCTTCCCTTCTTTATTCTCCTGTTGCCTTCTTTGGTTTTTCTTCTCTTTTTTTTCTCTTCTTTTTTTTAATTTTAATTCAGCCTCGATTTTTTTCTCTGTCTCCATATTTTCAATCTTTTTTTCAAGCTGAGAAACATAATCTCTCAAGAGCTGATTTGCAGACCTCAATCGTTTTATTTCTGCTGCTTGATCATCCGGTGTAGGTGGCAAATAACCTTCAAAAATTGGTTCTTGCTCACTCGTTTCAGCTTGATCTGGCTCCTTTTCCGCCGGGATGTCAGCCTCATTCAATGTATGGCCTCCTTCTCCTTCACTTTCACCTTCTTCTTCTTCTTTTTCTTCACCTTCATCTTCATCTTCATCTTCTGCTGCTTCTTCTTCCTCATCCTCTTCCCCTTCAACTGGAAGGCCAACCATAATTTTTTCATCATTAGAGATGTTGGCCATTCGACTCAAAATCTGAAAAAAAACAGAATAAAGGTAAGCTAAAATAAACAATGAAATAATGATACTGCGACCATGGTCGCAGTTTATTTATGAAATATTTTAGATAAGATTGCGACCATGGTCGCAGTATGTTGTCGTGCATAAATTTATCTGCCAAGACATGCAGCTCAACACTACGACCATGGTCGCAGTCGTGCATAAATTTATCTGCCAAGACATGCAGCTCAACACTGCGACCATGGTCGCATTTCTGTTGAAAAGGGTATTTTCAAGAGAATGCGACCATGGTCGCACATTATTTGTCAGGCAGAAAACGAACTGCGACCTTGGTACTCAATACTGCGACTATGGTCGCATTTTATTTGTACTACACATAAAAAGAAATTTAACTTACAATATTGCTGTCAATCTTTTTTAGATCAACTTCAAGTAGAGATCTGCCAATATTTTGGAGGTCCCATCTTACTGCGCGTGGGGTTTTTTCCTCCAAACCAGACCTCTGCTCAAAAATAGGTGCCCTCTCACACAGCCAATACTGCCAAAAATTAAAAAATAAATTAGTTTCCACAAATTTTCTCAATTTATGGGTAAATTTCATACAATGTTGGCCAAATTTCAGATTTCTACTTACAATAATTTGCACGGAGCATCCTTGCAGCTCGTACGTGGCTTGCCTGAAGATGTTCATTGACTCAATCAGGAATTGCCAAACAGCTTTTGCCCAGCATTGTCCTCATCAGTTGCATATTGGCAATCTGTTCCACAATATACCACGGCACCGTGCATTTACTGCCAGAGAAGAAAAGAGTGGCCGACATGTACAGGATGACTAATGTGGTAAAGTCTTGAGCTGCAAGTCTATTTATGTCTCTTATAATTTCCTTCATAGACATTTGCTGCTCAAATTGTTCATCCTGTGTCACATCTAATATATCCCTCCTCCTCCTCTTGACAAGAAGATCATCCAAAGCATTTTCAATAGATACTTTTGTGATCTTCTTTATATTGGGGAAAAAATGTTTTATAACCCCTCTATCCTTCAGCGTACATGTCTTATTCATCACAAAATCTACTCCATTGACAGGTAGACCAAAAGTAAGGGCAACATCCTCCACTGTTAACTCAATCTCTTTGCCCCCAATTGTAAAGATCCTTGTATTACTGTCAAGAATTTTGGCGGAGGTACATTAACCCCATATGAGAAAAATGGATATCAGCCGGCAGGCTGAGATACATTAACCCCATATATATATATATATATATATATATATATATATATATATATATATATATGGGTTTGAGAGATTTATTGTTCTCTAGTTGGATCTAGAAGAGGAGGAATGAATTAATGGGGGTAATGAAATTGTGCCAACTCATTCTCTCTTGTTTTCTCAATCGCTAAAATAATAATTCTCATCCAATATGTGATAGCTAGGTCATGTAGTATGTTGACCACTGATATGACTATTATTTTTCTATCTATATGTCTTGTCAATTATCAGGAAATATATTTCCGTAAAACACATTTATTGCATGTGACGTGGAACAAGATGTATCACACTAATAGTCTAATGGAATAACGCATATTAGGTGCTCGGAAGAGTCGTGATTCATTTGCGCAAAGAATCCTCTCAACTAACTTGGTGAATGCATGTCCTGCGTTTTCGGTCCAGTGGCCATACCAAGTCGTAGAGCCAAAAAACTTGGTGAATGCATGTGGTCTTTTTAAGTAAATTGAAACTTTATGTTTTCCTACTAAAATCTAATTGTAAATGTGTATTTTAACAAATCATCATTCATTACCATCGCCTTTTAAAATTATTTAAGATGGAATCTATTTAAACTTAAAGTCAATTATCTTTTTATTTTGTTCAGCATGTAAATATTTATTCATACCAAGTTATATACTTATGCCCCTTTTGCTTGGAAATATTTTGTTAAATCTTTATTAATAAAACGCCGGAGAATTTGTGCCTCGTCTAAAAAAAATAAAATAAGAAAAGGAACGAAATAGAGCAAAGGGAAGTAGTCAACAAATTTAGTCAATCAAATTTCTTTTTAAGCTAACTCCTTGAATCAATTAATTATAAGATTCTCTTCGGCATAACAAATGTTTTCATAGCTCCTCAAACAAAATGGCCTTCCTCTTCTTCTTCCTCCTCTTCCTCGTGTTAGCGCGCGAACTCTCTGCTCAATCTTACACCAACATAAGTCTCGGCACGACCTTCACCCCCCTCGGCCCTTCCAAGCTTTCCCCCTCCGGCGACTTCGCCTTCGGATTCCGTCCCCTCGAAACAAACACCTCCCTCTTCCTCCTCGCCGTCTGGTTCGATAAAATCCCTGGCAAAACCGTCGTCTGGACTGCAAACGGAGACACCCCTGTCACCCACCAGTCCCAGGCTGAGCTTACCCCCGACGGCCAGCTCTCTCTCAAAGACCTGGCCGCAGGCCGAGAAATATGGAACGCCAACGTCAACACTGCTGCATATGCCTCTATGCTCGATACTGGCACCTTTATACTGTCAAGTGCAGATACTGGAACGATATGGCAGAGCTTAGAATCTCCGACAGATACGATTCTGCCTGGGCAAGTACTGAGCCAGGTGAGCACAGTGTATGCGAAGATCACTGATGAAGATTACTCGCGAGGGCGGTTCGTGCTCACGCTGCAAGTTGATGGCAACCTGGTGCTCAATCCTGTAGCTTATCCTACTGCGGCAAAATACAGAGCGTATTGGTCTACTGAGACTCCTGCTGCTGGGTTGAATCATCTTGTGTTCAATGAGAGCACTGGGAGTCTATACCTCTATTTTCCCAACAACAGTATTGTCTCTGTGTTTCCTGCTGTTAGTGGAGATAACTATCTGAGAGCCACACTAGATCCTGATGGTGTTTTCAGGTTCTTTTCTCTGATCAATTCTGTTATTTTTTTTTTATTTTTTGAAGGAAATTTCACTGAGAGACTGAAATGAAAATATATTTAAAAAGAGATTCAATATATACGAACATACAAATTAATTCTCCTATAGGAATTATTAATGTTGATGGTAAGTCTAGATGTGTTTGAGGACTAAACATAATCATAGATTAAATTAGTTCATAGATCAATTTATTTTAAGGATTAACTGAGAAATTTGGCTAATAAAAGAGAGGCTATATAAATGATGATCAGAAAGATTCATGTGTCTCTATACATGTATTAATACTCCATGTATATATATGTATGTACATGCATATATGTCTGTATATGAATTTTAACTTTCAGGAAAAAATAATGTATGTGGGTCTGGCTGTGTCTGTACATATGCATATATGTCATGTATTTCTTTTCCCAATAAGCCATTTGTATATGTAATCAGTCAAGAAACTCAGAATGATTTTTTTGAATGAATCAATACATCAAATATTTATGTTAAGTTGATTCTAAAAGAATTGTGATACAGAGTCAATTCGAGTACCATAGATAGGATTTGACTGGAATGTCATTAAGCAGTTAAGTACATGATGCAACATCTACATTCAAGCTAGATATATGAAGATATATACAAATAATCATACAATACACAACATTAGTTTGAGTGAGATGTAACATCTAAACCTTTCAAGGGTTTATTTTGAAGTTTTAGTCCAGAAATTCTCTTCCTTGCTGTAATCATAATGTGAAACCTGTGACTACATTTTCAGGCAGTACTCATTTCCCAAGAGTAGCAATTTAAGCACTGGAAAATGGAAGGTGAGAAACAGTGTAGGTTCAGATATCTGCAAAGAATGGTTTGATGTTGGCAGCGGTTCTTGTGGTTTCAACAGTTACTGCATATTGGATGACGAGGGGAAATCCAACTGCGTGTGCCCTCCTCACTATTCTTTCATAGATCCCACCAGAAAATTCAAAGGCTGCAAGCCCGATTTCGCTGCCCAAATCTGCAAACCAGGGGGCGAGGCGATGTTCAATTTCTCAGATATCATCAATGTGGCCTGGCCATTAGCTGATGCAGAGATACTCAGCCCCATGAATGAAGCAGAGTGCAAAGAGAACTGCTTAAAAGACTGTTTCTGTTTGGTTGCGCAGTACAACAGTGGAGTCGGCGATGGGACCTGTTGGAAGAAGAAGTTCCCTCTTGCGAATGGGAGGATGAGAAACGACGTTGACAGGAAAGCTTTCATCAAATTTTCTACAGTGAGCAATCCCATGGCTATTCCACCACCAGCTTCAACTGAAGGGAGAACAGTTTGGAAGACGAAATCAGCAAAAACAGATTGGGCATTTGCAGTATCATCGATCCTTGGTGGTTCCGTAGTCTTGAATCTTGTTCTCATCGGTGCTGGTTGCTTTGTTCATAGACGAAGCAGGCGAATGCTGCCTCCAAACTCCAGCAGCATTACAGGGTCAGCGTTGCGCTCATTCAGCTACAAAGAGCTCGAAGAAGCCACCAGAGGATTCAGCGAAGAGGTGGGCAAAGGCGCTTTCGGTACAGTTTACAAGGGAGTCTTGACATCACAGCCTAGAATTCTCATTGCGGTAAAGAAGCTAGAAGAGAGCCTGCTGGAAGAAGCTGAGAGAGATTTTGCGAATGAGGTCATAACCATTGGCCATACACATCACAGGAATCTCGTCCAGTTGCTCGGATTCTGCAAGGAAGGGACGCACAGGCTTCTAGTCTTCGAGTTCATGAGCAATGGATCCCTGTACAGATTCCTCTTTGGAAGTTACATGCCAGAGTGGGCCGGCCGAGTCCAAATTGCTCTTGGAATCGCAGAAGGCCTTGCATACTTGCACGAACAGTGCAGGAACCAGATCATCCATTGTGACATAAAGCCGCAGAACATACTTTTAGATGATAATTATGTCGCAAAGATATCAGACTTTGGAATGGCCAAGCTGTTGCAGCTTAAGCAAACAAGAACAAGAACTTGCGTTAGGGGGACTATCGGGTATTTTGCACCCGAGTGGTTCAAGAATGTCGCGATTACAGCAAAGGTTGATGTGTATAGCTTCGGTGTGATGTTGATGGAGATTATTTCTTGCAGGAAGAATTTCGAGTTGGGGTTGGAGAGTCAGGAGCATATTACGTTGGTAGACCACGCGAAGGAGTGCTACCGAAGTGGGAGGCTAGACTTGTTGGTCGAAGACGATGAGGATGCGAAAGAGGATACAGTGAGATTGGAGAGGTTCGTGCTGGTGGCTATTTCTTGCGTCCAAGATGAGCCATGGCTGAGGCCGTCGATGAAGAAGGTGGTGCAGATGCTGGAAGGAGCTGTCGCGGTCTCCATCCCGTCAAACTTGTGTTCAATTGATGATCAGTAGACTCTTGCCGCGAACATGGTAATTTGTAGTTGAATTCTGAAAGTTACTAGATGTTCATTGTAACTTATGTTGGATGTTCTGAGTTTTTCTATAGAACTGTATATAAAAGAGAAAGCAATAAGGTGTCATGCATGAGCATGTAACAATCTATGATGAACTATTTTTACATCATAACCATCCTAATATAAATTTGAATTGTTTAACTCAAATGTCAATTTACTTTCTATTTCTAACATGTAAAAATGTTAGTTTTACACGTGCATGATATAACCTACAGGATACAATTTTGTTAGGATAATCACATTTACAATTATAATCTTTTGTGTTCATTCTTTATGGTATCAACAATGATATACACAATTCAGACTCAGTTGATTCAGCAAAAATAAACATATGAATATGAATATGTATTCAGTTGATAAGTAGATTCTTGCTGGACATATGAACATGTAGTTGAATTCTGAAGACATTATTACTAGATCATGACAGAATTATGTTGAACTCAAATGCCAATTTACTTTCTATTTCTAACATGTAAAAATGTTAGTTTTACACGGGCATGATATAACCTACATGATACAATTTTGTTAGGATAATGACATTTACTGTTATAATCTTTTGTGTTCATTCTTTATGGTATCAACAATGATATACACAATTCAGACCAGTTGATTCAGCACAAATAAACATATGAATATGAATATGTATTCAGTTGATAAGTAGATTCTTGCTGGACATATGAACATGTAGTTGAATTCTGAAGACATTATTACTAGATCATGACAGAATTATGTTGAACTAGTGTATTGTTACGTGTATATGCCAAGTACGAAAAAGCCTGTGAGATCCCCTTACATGTAAAAAATCTACATTATCAAGAATCAAGTATCCGACCGAATTGTAGGCATATTTGGCAGACGAGAAACTGTGATTGCTCCATCGAGCATCTACACATCCTTCTTAACCGAAGGCCTTAGCCATGGCTCGTACTGGATGCAAGAAATGCCCACCATCACAAGCCTCTCCAGCCTCATCATATCCTTCATCGCGTCCTCGTCATCCTCTACCAGCAAGTCCAGCCACCCATTCCAGTAGCACTCCATCGCCCACTCGATCACAGTCGCCTTCTCATGACTCTCCACCCCCACTCGAAACTCCTCTTTTAGCAAATTACCTATAGCAGCAACATCCCGAAGCTGTACACATCAACCTTTGTTGTAATCGCGACATGCTTGAACCACTCAGGTGCAAAATAACCTACGGTCCCCCTAATGACAGTGCTAGTTCGAGTTTGTTCGAGCTTTAGCAACTTTGCCGCCCCAAAGTCCGAGATCTTTGCCTCCAAATTTTCGTCCAAGAGTATGTTCTGAGGCTTTATGTCGCAGTGTATGATCTGTGTCCTGCACTCTTCGTGCAAGTATGCGAGACCCTCTGCAATTCCAAATGCGGTTTGTACTCGTCGATTCCATTCAGGCCTATCGCTCCCGAATAAGAATTTATTCAAGGAACCATTGCTCATGAACTCAAAAGATCTCAATAGGAAGTGAATCCAAACTACTTGATGAACTTCAAAAGACTGTAGAATATCTATATTAAATAAGAAATTGGGACATAATATCAGAAACTCTATCAGAAATATGAAATATTTATTAATTGCAGATAATTCTAAAACCTGATTAATTGTTCCTACCCTTGGCCAACCTTGAATTCTGACAGATTCAATGCGCTCAAACCCGTTCACTACATGACCCTTTTGTGTTGAGGCAGTTGAGATCCCAATCCGAAGTCAGATTTCATTAGCTTGGGTTATCAATTTGACCCAGTGTTGGTTGACTGATTAAATTTTTTAGGAAAGAATATACACACATATAGAGACATACACGGAATCTTGCTGACCATTTCTGTAGTACACACATATATCTATACAAAGACACACGCAGTCACACACACACACACATATATGTGCGTGTGCACATACATACATTTGATATACATATGCGCACACGTGCTACATATGCACACACATGTACATGCATAGAACACACATGCATGCACACACATATATACATAGATCTCCACACGCACGCGTGCAAAAATAAATGGGATATAGCACCAAATAGCCAAAAAACTGTCTATTCTTAAAATGAATTCCTGTCTGCATAACTTACAGATAATTAACCATGTTCATTAAAGGATTCAAAGAAGAAACCTGAAAACACCATCAGGATCCAGAGTGGCCCTCAGATTATTATCTCCACTCCCAGTACCAGCAGGCACAGGAAACACAAGAACCCTGCTATTGTTGAGAAAAGAAAGATACATGATCCCAGTCTCATTGAACACAAGACTGTTCATCCCAAAAAAAGGAGCCCTAGTAGACCAATATGCCAGGTACTTGAATGCAGTAGGATAAGCTACAGGATTGAGCACCAGGTTCCCATCATTCTGCAGCATGAGCACGAACCTCCCTCGAGAGTAATCATCATGCGTGAGCTTCGCGAAGACTGTGCTCACTTGATTCAGTACTTGTCCAGGCAAAATTGTATCTGTCGGGTGATCGAAGCTCTACCAAATCGATCCAGTGTCCCCACTGAACAGTACAAAGTTGCCCGTGTCGAGCATTGAGGCATATGCGATGGTGGTGACGTTGGCATTCCATATTTCTTGGCCCGTGGAGTCTTCGAATGAGAGCTGCCCGTCCGGGATCAGTGAAATCACCTAGAGGGGGGGGGGGGGGGTAATAGGTGATGGCTATATGAATATGGCAATAATGCGGAATTAAAAATTCTACACAACAATTAGCTCAATATAAAGAACTTGCAATGTAAAAGACAATAAATAGTGTAAGAATTAAAGAGAGTTTGAGTTTAGAGAAAATTGAGCAAACGCAAACACGAGAATATGTTTTCGAGGTTCGATCCACGCTCTACGTCCTCGCCTTCACACTTGAAGGATTTCCACTATCGTTGATCCCACTGGATCGCCAATACAAGGACACACTTGTCCTATCTCTCGTGATGCCGCAACACCACTTGGAGCACACTCGCTCGCTTGAGGCCGATGCCTCTACAACTTCGCTCAAGAAGAAGGATGATCACACTTGATCACAAAAAGCTCACTTTGCACAATCCTATAACCAAAATGTAGAAGTAGAATTTGGGATTGTGAAGTGCAAAAACTAGAGTGAAGTAGAGAAATTGGCTTCAAGAGGGTGTTGGGAAATTTTGGCTTTGGAAATCTTTTTCTAAAAAGAAAACTTGAAAAATCACTTGTGAAATTCTTTGCAAATTCTTGTAAAAATTGTTGTCTTATCATGTTGAAGTGACCACCTATTTATAGGGAATGAAAGACAGGGTAAAACTGGTGGAGAAATTCGTTGGGTGAAGATCCCAACAAAAACAGTCAGAAAAATATAGCTGTTGGAGTCTGTCAGACTTTTCTGACAACTGCCGGTCGACCCGGCGGTCGACCGCCAACGGTCAAAAATCCGACCGTTGGAGCCACCGGTCGACCTCCCGGTCGACCCGAAAGAACAGAGAGCACTGCTCTCAGTTCCGGTCGACCTCCCGGTCGACCCGCCCACTGAACTGCCAGACGTGCATGGTTCTGTGCACGTCGGTCTACCGCCCGGTCTACCGACCTCTGTGCAATGGGTTAATTTAGAGCACATTTTTGAGGTCTAAAACGTTCGAATTTGGGAATAAGTATATAGGATGAAGTTGTAGATATTGAAGTATTCTTTCTAATGCAACTTAAATCAAATCAACATCAATTCAAAATTGAAAGTTATCAATAAAATACTAAAAGGTATCAAATCAGAAACTGTAAACTGTTTTTAGAACAAGAACAGACTTCAACCCAATATTTGACATTCTTAACATTTAAATCAGAAAATGATTATTGAATATTAAATGTAGCTCTGAAAGTCATCTTTAAAATGCAATTTAAATCATGTTAATTGAATATAAGAATCAAAAGTTATGATAGAAAACTAAAAGAATGTCGAGCAGATCAGTAGAACGGTCGACCGCCCGGTCGACCGAGAAAACCCGAGAGTTCTAAAATGGTTTTGGTTAAAAACACATGTATATTTGAAACACCAAAAACCAAAATGGTATTTTTCTAGAACTAAAAATCTTTTATGAAAACACATATAAATCAAGAGTGTGTGTGTGATATGAACTTGAGCAATCCACCAACTATTCTATCCTTTACATTTTATCTAAAAACAAAATCTTATACCTAGACACAAGTCTTGATTTTGAAGTCTTCCCTTGAAGTCTTCTCATCTTCTTGACTTGGTCCAAACACGATTCACTGAGCTCAAATCTTGATGTGGTCTTGATGCATAGGCTCGTGAATCAACCGGTGCTAGCTTCAAAAATCGATCTTTAAATCCTTTGTTGAAGCTCCACACTTACTAAGATCTTGATCATAAATCTGTCACTAATTAAACACAAGATCATTAGTACTATAACTACATGAGTTGATCATCATCAAAACTAGAGTGATGGGCCTTTGGGCCAACAATCTCCCCCTTTTTGATGATGACAAAACTCATGAAGTTATATATACATGGATTAAAGTAAAGCTTCAAAGAAGCTCCCCCTTAACTCATGCATAACAATAAAATAAATAAATATGACAATAAAGCATATAGACATGCATGCAAATGGAGATAAAACAAATTAAAATCTTTTTCTCCTAAATATTACTCAACATGCATATAAACCTCAAATTCTTCTCCCCCTTTTTGTCAATCATCAACAAAGGGGTTAAAGCAAAAACAAAACATATTTTTCTCCCCCTTTTTGTCATAAACAAAGAGATCAAAAAGGGTTAAAGCAAAACAATCAATAAAAGGTTATATGCAATATACATTCAGGAAGAGGAAGACGTAAAGTAACTTCCCTACACATATACATTACATGAAGGAGGGATGGGCGAGTATGCCTTGCAATCCTTATTGAATATCTTTTATCTTGAGCATATGAAGGGATGGTTGGCCCAAAGGCCCATCAATCAGCACGGCCTTGGACTGGTTTGTGACGGGGGTGTCTGTTTGCAGTCCAGACAACAGTCTTGTTCGGGATTTTGTCGACCTAGACGGCGAGGAGGAAGAGGGAGGTGTTTGTTTTGAGGGGGTGGAATGTTGTGACCAGTGACAACAACCAACTGAGGATCTTACAAATCTCCAAGCACAAAGAACACCCAAACAGCACAAATAATCACCAGAAGAAAACACAAACTCAAACACACGATCTAACGAGGTTCGACCTCAATGCCTACATCCTCGGGGCAATCCAATGGAAAGATTAATTATCAGGAAGATGATTACAATTGCTAATAGCCTCTTTGAATGCAAGAGAGCTCCAGCAAAATTCTTTTTCGCAGGTACAAACCCTAGAATTAAACAACAAGCTTAAATACACAGATTTACGAAACAGCAGATTTTCACCCGAACCCGACTGTCGGTCGACCGTCGGTCGACCGACCCTTCCACCGGTCGACCGGTCGGTCGACTGGGTGCCCAACAGAGAGTTGGGTACTTTCAGTCGGTCGACCGACCGGTCGACCGAGCTTCAACTTGTGCACGTTGTGCAAGTCCGGTCGACCGGCCCGGTCGACCGGAGAATCTGTTCTGCTGCTGCTGCTATTTTTCTGCTGCTGTCTCTTTTGTCTTTCGTCGTCGACTTCATTGGCGATCACCTCGACGACCCCTCGGTAATCCATGTCAACTTCCTTAGCAATATTCTCTCTTTCCAACAATTCTCCACCTCGGTGAAGATTCCCAAATCTGAGCCGAACTGTCCATCGACTCGAGAGCGGCTGCACCAAAGTGGTTGCTTACGTACCCCTGCCCAAGGGATCAAGCCGTCCGTAGTTCACCCAAATGAGCTTCAGCAAGCTCAAGTCACCTGAAGGACATGGAGCAAAGCTTTGTAATGTGCAAACTTCACTCCCGACACCACCTTCGTAAGCATGTCGGCTGGATTCTCCGAAGTGTGAATCTTCAACAGATCGATGTCACCTTCCTCCAGAATCTCTCGAACAAAATGGTACCTGACATCAATATGCTTCATCCTTGCATGATAAACTTGGTTTCTCGCCAAGTAGATGCCGCTCATGCTGTCACAGTTAATCTTCAGCAGATCCTGTTCCACGTCCAAGTCATCAAGCAACCCCTGAAGCCAGATTACCTCCTTCATGGCCTCTGTCATAGCAATGTACTCAGCCTCTGTGGTCGACAAAGCGACGGTAGACTGAAGTGTGAAGCGCCAACTCACCGGTGCCTGTGAGAATGTGAAGACATATCCCGTCGTCGACCGGCGCTTGTCAAGGTCACCTGCATAGTCTGAATCCACATACCCTATGCACTCTTACTTTCCAGTGTTATCCTTCTCAAACACTAGGCCTACATTAATTGTCCCTTTGATGTATCTCAAGATCCATTTCACAGCTTCCCAATGACCCTGTCCCGGATCATGCATATATCGACTCACCATGGAGACGGCCGTGATAGATCTGGCCTCGTACACACCATAGCGTACATCAAGCTACCCACCGCACTGGCATATGGAACGTGAGACATATACTCACGCTCTTGAACACTCCTCGGAGACATCTTTGCTGACAATTTGAAGTGGGGCGCCATAGGTGTACTAACAGACTTGGTATCCTTACTGATATTAAACATCTGCAGTACCTTCTCCAAATAGTCTTTCTGAGTTAAACTCATCTTGCCAGCTCTCCTGTCTCTAGTGATCTCCATGCCTAATACTTTCCTAGTTTCGCCCAGGTCCTTCATCTCAAACTCTGACGATAGAACTTTCTTCAGAGAATCAATAGCAGATCTCGACCTCGAAGCAATCAACATATCATCTACATAAAGAAGTAGATAGATATATTCACCTGATGGTAGCCTGTTGTAGTACACACATGGATCATAATGGCTACGTATGTACTTCTTCTTCCTGATGAAGCTATCAAATCGCTTGTACCACTGTCTAGGAGACTGCTTCAATCAGTACAGCGACTTCTTTAGCTTGCATACTAACTCTTCCTTTCCTGCAGTCTTGTAACATGTGAGCTGTATCATATAGATCTCCTCCTCAAGATCGCCGTGGAGAAAGGCGGTCTTCACATCAAGTTGGTCCAGGTCCAACTCATTCTGCGCAACCAAGGCCAATAGAATACGAATTGACGAGTGTTTAACTACATGGGAGAATAACTCGTTATAGTCAATTCCTTCCCTCTGAGCGTAGCCTTTAGCCACCAATCTTGCCTTGTAGCGCACTGCATCTTCTTGGAGAGATCCTTGCTTCTTAGCATATACCCACTTGCACCCTATGGCCTTCTTCCCCTTGGGCAACTTGGTAAGTTCCCATGTGTCGTTCTTATAGAGAGATTGCATCTCTTCATTCATGGCCGATTTTCACATCCTTGCTTCCGAACTGATCTCAGCTTCTCTGAAAGTAGATGGAATAGCCTCCTCGACGACTGGAAGTGCATATGCAACGACCATATCAGTGGTGAGCCAACCTGGTCTCCTAGTGTTCCTTCTTGGTCTTTTCACTGCAGTAGGATCTGGAACAGTACCCATGACCTGCTCTTGACCCTGTTCAATATCTTCAGCATCTCCTTCAACTGCTCCATCACTGTCCTGTGTCACCTCAGGAATGATCCGGACTGATACTGTATCCTCCAGAGATGGTGGATCTGCATCAATCTCCACCTGCTGCAATAGCTCCTTGGTCTTACTGGTCTCCACCTGTTGAGAGACCGTAGGCTTCATCAAAGAGGCCTCATCGAACGTGACATCCCTGCTGAGTATGAACTTGTTGTCCTTTTGGTCCCAAATCTTGAACCCCTTGGTTCCTCGCTTGAAGCCAACGAACACTCCCTTTTTTGTCCTTGGGTCCAACTTGTCTTCTCTGACATGGTAGTAGGCTGGACATCCGAAGACCCGTTGCAAATCATAGTCACCAACAGCTTTTCCTGACTAAGCTTCAAGTGGAGTCTTCCCCCCTATTGCAGACGACGGCAATCTATTCACAAGATGGCATGCATACGCCAAAGCTTCATCCCAAAACTTCTTTGACAGTCCTGCATTGGATAACATACACCGGACCTTCTCTAGCAAAGTCCGGTTCATCCTCTCAGCCACCCCATTTTGTTGCGGAGTCTCTCGTACCGTGAAGTGTCTCTCTATACCCTCATCAAGGCATAGCTGTAGGAAAGGATCCGATTTGTACTTTCCTCTATTGTCAGAACGGAGGACCTTGACCTTCCTTCCCGTGCTTCTCTCCAGATTAGCCTTCCACTTCACAAATAGTTATAAGACTTCATCTTTGTGTCGCATAGTGTACACCCAATAGCGCCTAGAAAAGTCATCAATGAACGACACAAAATAGTGGTTACCTCCAATCGATGCAGTCTTGGTAGGTCCCCATACATCCGTGTGAACATAGTCAAGAATACCCTCTGTGCAGTGTGAAGCTGTGCCAAACTTCACCTTGGTCTTCTTGCCGATGATGCAATGCTCACAGAAATCCAATTTGCAGGTCTCGGCACCTTTCAGCAACCCTTTCTTCACAAGAGCTTGCAATGATTTCTCCCCTGCATGTCCCAGCCTCATGTGCCACAGCCGGGTTGAATCTTCCTTTTGACTGGTAGAACCTGCCACTTGCCCTATCACCGTACTACCCTTCAAGTAGTACAAGTTGTTCCGGCGATCAGCCTTCAACACCACCATCGAACCCTTTATCATTTTAAGAACTCCCTCCTTAATAGACACTCCAAGGCCCAATGATTCCAAAGCTCCTACAGAAATCAAGTTCCTCTTCAACTGAGGTACATACCTCACTTCTTTCAGCTCTCTCACCATCCCATCAAACATTCTAATTGGAATAGTGCCAACACCCTCCATGACGCACGGATGATCATCGCCCATAACGACTGAACACCCCTCCAACTTCTCAAAACTGGTAAACCAGTCTCGATTAGGGCATACATGATATGTTGCACCGTGTCCAAGATCCACTCGTTTTCACCCGAGTAGCCTATGACGGGAGTAGTAACTGAAAAAGAGAACACTGAAGAATCTGAGTCCGATCCATCTGCCTGTGATTTGCTGCTTGCAGTGTTGACCACTTTTGCGAGATTTGTTTCAGACTTTGATTCTTTCTTCTTTCCCTTGAACTTCGGACAGTCCACCTTCCAGTGCCTAATCTCTCTGCAGAAAGCGCACTGATTTTTCTTGAGATCCCTGAAGCCCGGCCTGGACTTTGATCTTCCTCTAACCTCCTTGCCCTTTCTCGATGAACCTCTGCCTCTTACTTCCAGTGCCTCGCCGATGAGCTTGACTGAGAAGGATGTCTCTCCTTTCTCCTCGTCTCATAACTTATCAGTGCAGATGACACCTCATGGTAGTCCAGTGTCTGCCTACCATTGATAAAGGTCATAGTGAATGTCTCATACTCCTCCGCTGGGAGCAAGTTCAGGAGAATGACCGACTTGTCTTCCTCTTCTACCACGACATCCAAGTTTATCAAATCTGTAAGAAGCTTGGTATATCGGTTGATGTGCTCATTCACTGTGCTTCCCTTCTTCATCTGAAACTGGTACAGCTTACTTTTAAGCTGCAACCTGGATTCAACACTCTTTGTGAGGTATTTCTTCTCAAGGGTATCCTACAGACGCTTCGCCGACGTCTCATGTTGCGCAAGATATTTTATGTCTTGCGACAAACATGAACGTATCAATCCACATGCCGACCTGTTCACCTTCGCCCACTCTTCATCAGTGGTCGTGCTCTTCTTCTTCTCCAATAGGAGAGTGTCCTCGAGGTTTGATGCATTCAGCGCATCCATAACCTCGCATCTCCACATACCGAAGTTATTAGTACCATTGAACTTAACAACTTCAATCCTAGGGTGAGTATTCATTGTCTTAACCGAAGTAATTTCCTCTGCCATTTAGATATCTCTGATCCTCTATCTATGCGGAAGAACAATCAACTGGAAATAGATATCTACTCAGATAAAAATTAGATTTTTACCTTTCTCTTGAAACCCTAGATCGAGTTTCTCTCTGGATCTACTCCACCACAGATTCAACGAGCCCTTCTTGCATCTTCAGAAATCCCAAGCGACACCTGGAGGCTCTGATACCACTTGTTGTGACCAGTGACAATAACCAACTGAGGATCTTATAAATCTCCAAGCACAAAGAACACCCAAACATCACAAATAATCACCAGAAGAAAACACAAACTCAAACACACGATCTAACGAGGTTCGGCCTCAATGCTTACGTCCTCGGGGCAATCCAATGGAAAAATGAATTATCAGGAAGATGATTACAATTGCTAATAGCCTCTTTGAATGCAAGAGAGCTCCAGCAAAATTTTTTTTTGCAGGTACAAACCCTAGAATTAAACAACAGCCTTAAATACACAGATTTCGAAACAGCAGATTTTCACCCGAACCCGACTGTCGGTCGACCGGTCGGTCGGTCGACTCCACCGGTCGACCGGTCGGTCGACTGGGTGCCCAACAGAGAGTTGGGTACTTTCAGTCGGTCGACCGACCGATCGACCGAGCTTCAACTTGTGCACGTTGTGCACGTTCGGTCGACCGGCCCGGTCGACAGGAGAACCTGTTCTGCTGCTGCTGCTATTTTTCTGCTGCTGTTGCTATTTTTCTGCTGCTGTCTCCTTTGCCTTTTCGTCGTCGACTTCATTGGCGATCACCTCGACGACCCCTCGGTAATCCATGTCAACTTCCTTAGCAATATTCTCTCTTTCCAACATGGAATCCGAAGGCGAAGCCGCCTGAGGGGGAGTAGGGGTGCGAAACGGGCCGGGCCGGGCCCGTCCCGTTTCCTGCGGGCTGCGGCCCGGGCCAGGACTGGCTTGGGCCTCTCTGCCTTTCGCGAGCGGCCGTGCCCAGGCCCGGTCTCCATATTGGAGACCAGGGCACCGGGCCGGGCCGGCCTGGGTTAGAAATTTTTTTTATAAATTTTGAAAAATGATGTAAAAATCCGAAAAATTTTAAAAAATCCAAAAAATCTAATAAACACTCAATAGTGGACAAATTTGATATACGTTGTAAAATGTATATGTAAATGTTTTATTAACAATCCAATAAATTGGATAAATAGATACAAAAACAAAAGATTAATATAAATAATTGAAGTATAACGATATAAATTGATAAAATTACACATATATTATATAAATAGAAATTGATACAAATATAATTATACAAATACAAAAAATCTTCATTTCTTCACTCATTTTCTAGGGAGTCTTCAATGATTTTATTTTACTATTTTATTCTGACTTCTTGTCTCTGCATCGAGCCAATCCTTCTCGCGATGCTCATCTCGATAGTTTCTGACGTCAGGCAGTTCCTTGTATCAGTTAGCACTCGTCTAGCTGTACTAAAAGCAAATTCTGAAGGTACAATAGAGGCAAGAGGGGTTAACAAATCACGTGCCATAATGGAAAGTACATGATATGTCGATTCTTATAATTTCCACCATGCCAAAATATCAAAATTTTCAAATCAAAGTTTGCATCAATCTCAGGAGTTATAACACGAGTAGAATAATAATGAACCTCATTCAATGAGTCTGAGCTTCTTGATTTTTTAGATGCAGATAATAATCTAGATAATAAAAACTTTTAGGCTTAAATGAAGAATCAGGTTGGGATGATTGTTTATTTCCAAATTGAGAATCATAAAAATCATACATATTATTTATAGAAAGCTCAATATACCCGTTGGGGGGGATTTGTAAAAAAAATTACAAGACCCCCCAAACGGCTATATTTTGGCCCAATATAGCCGTTGGGAGGGGATTTTGTAAAAAAAAAATTTACAAATCCTCCCAACCCCAGCAACAGCTACTAAAGTAGTCGTTGCCTGGGCCGGCCCGGGTTTGGCCCGGCCCGGGTGCGGCCTAGCCGGGCTAGGCCGCGGGCTACTTAGGCCGAACTTGGGCACGCCCTGGGTTTGGGGGCGTGCCCAGGACGGGCAGCGGCCCGGGTTGCCCGGGTCGGGCCGGGCTAACCCGGGCCGGGTCTAGGAGGGTCGGTCGGGCCGACCCGCCCAGTTCGCACCCCTAAGGGGGAGAGCTGGGGGGGGGGGGGGGGGGGGGGCGGCGGCGAAGGGAGTGAAGGTCATGCCGAGGCTTATGTTGTAAAGCTGAGCATAGAGTTTGCTCAGTAGCGTGAGGAAGAGGAGGAGAAAGAAGAAGGCGGCCATTTGGGGCTTGCACTATGGAGCCATTGGTATGCTGTGAATCCTTATAAATTGACTCGAGGTCGTATGAAAAGTAGTGGGCTGAGCCGCTCTTCAATGCAATGAAATTAAAAATAAAGAGGAACAAGAACAAGAAGTATATATATAGAAGAGAAGAAGAAAAAAGAGGAGATTAAAAGGAAGAAGAAAAGTAAAGGGTTGAAACTTCTGTTCATTTCCTCTGAAATTTTTGTACCGTTGGTAGAACGCGGAAGATGGAAGAGTCTTCTTCATATCTTCTTTCATTCAAATTCAAACAGCGTGTTTCCATACATCGTAATCTTCCGACATGTTTTGTCAAGGAGATGTGAGATAATTCCCCTTGGAAAAAAGGGAGATGTGAAATAAACAAAAGTTTCCAATATGACGAGAAAACGATTCAAAGACCAAGACATAGATGCATCCAGGCCAAGACTTAGCTGTTACCTTATATTCTGTGCTTTTTTCTTTCAGTTGATCTCTGGGAACAAATCTCTCCACTCCATGGGGTAAATAAAGTTTGGCTTAGAAATTCAAGAACACAGTTTTGCAAAAAACTCAAGTTAATAGATTAGGAGTAATACAACAGCATTTAAAATTAGGAGTTTCTATAATTATGTAATTGTATTCCTATACATATTTTCGAGCATTGTATTTCTCAAAAAAAAAAATATATATTCTCGAACATTGCCCTCATCAATAATATACACTATTCAGTTTAACTCTTAATCCCAAACACAACAATATTACAGTTAAGTAAATAATATCAGTTTGCTCAGCAAGTGATCATCTTTTCTTTTTTTTTTTTTTTTTTTTTTTTTTTTTTTTTTTTTTTTTTTCCCCAATGAATGCATTACAATTGTTGGAATTCCAAAGAGGAGAACAAACATTTGAATTGTGGAAAAAACTTGTGGAGTCCTGAACATGTTACAAAACTATATTTTAGGACCAAATCTATGAGCCACTTGAATGTATATTTGACAGGGAGAGAAACCGCAATTGCGCCTTCCAGCATCTGCACCACCTTCTTCATTGACGGCCTCAACCAAGGCTCATCCTGATGCAAGAAATGCCCACTATCATAAACCTCTCGAGCCTCATTCCATCCCTCTTCGCCTCCTCATCGTCCTCCACCAATTAAGTCCAGCCTACCATTTCTATAACACTCCTTAGCCGAATCAATCACAGTCGCCTTCTCATTGTTGTGGTCAACACTGATACAACAAAAGAGAAACACCGAGTTAAAGACTCGGCACGAAAGCGTAAAAGATTTATCATTAGCAAGCAATAGAGATAAATCACCATAAAGCATAAGAACGCCAGATTTAACGTGATTCGACAAGATTGCCTACGTCCACGGGGAGGAAGGGAGAAATTATATTGAAAATAGAGAAGAAAATACAAAAATTATAAGAATTCTCTCTCACAACTCTCAATAGTGGAAATATCTCTTGAACTTGACTTGCCTTCAAAGGCCACCCCCAAGAAGTTTATATAGGCTTATAGGATAATCGTAATCCAACCCAAACTTCTACAATACAATTAGTACCGCCTCAGAGAAAAAAACTCGAATCCAACTCGATTTGAAAACAGAACAAGAAAAGAAAACTGTCAGAACCGCCATAAATCAACTATACTCAAGTATAAGTCGACTTATAAAGTGTCAGTCGATTATACCAAAATATCAGTCAATTATTGTTTACAAAATTAGTCAACTATACTGCGAAGTATAAGTCGACTAATTCAAACATAAGTCAATTAGTCAATTGATAAGTCGACTTATAACATGTACAAGTCTTGTGTATGTCTGTGCTTGATCTTAACACCTCCACCTGAGTCTGCATTCTTCTTCAATGAATATGAGGCTCTCAAAATACTAACAATCTCCATTTTGACTCATGTTCACTTAATCCCTTCGTAAAAATTGGCCTCCGCTTAATTCACCATGTTTTCTTCCCCTTTTGCGACCTCACATGGCTCCTTCCCACAAGCCCATTCTCAAGTTTACACACTAACTTTTCCTTCCCTGTAACTTTAAACCTCAACGGTTGTGTCATATAAATCTCCTCCTCAAGATCGCCGTGCAGGAAGGCGGTCTTCACATCGAGCTGATCCAGTTCATAGTCATATTGTGCTGCAAGTGCCAATAGTATACGAATGGAAGAGTGCTTCATAACAGACGAGAACACCTCATTGTAATTTATACCCTCCCTCTGAGCATAGCCCCACTCTGGCCTTGTAACACACACTACCATCCGGAGATCCTTCTTTCTTTACATAAACCCATTGCATCCAATAGCCTTCTTCTTTTTGGGTAACTCTGCGAGTTCTCATGTGTCGTTGACATAAAGAGACTCAATCTCTTCCACCATAGCCATCCTCTACAATTCAAACTCAACTCTATTTCTCTAAATGTACTTGGAAAACTATCTTTCACAATCTCTACTGGAAGTGCATAGACCACTACCATATTCGAAAAACAAGCAAGTTTTCATATATTTCTTTTGGGCTTGTGTGCGGCAATTGAATCTGGATCTGACCCTCTGCCTCCAAATCCTTAATCACATCATCTGTATCTTCCTCTTCTTGTGCATGACGCTCGTACTGTGTCACAACAGTTGGCACCCCCAAACGATACAGTACTATCTGGAGATAGTGAAGATGTATCACTCTCTACCCTTTGCGATCTCCCCTTGATCTGGCCACTTTCTATTGGCCCAAAGGCCCATCACTCTAGTTCTGATGATGATCAACTCATGTAGTTATAGTACTAATGATCTTGTGTTTAATTAGTGACAGATTTATGATCAAGATCTTAGTAGGTGTGTAACTTCAACAAATGATTTAAAGACAAGTTTTGGAGCTAGCACGGTTTGATTCAAGAGCCTATGCATCAAGAACATATCAAGTACTCTAGAGGAGTCTAACTCTTTGAATCGAGTTTGGACCAAGTCAAGAAGATGAGAAAACTTCAAGTGAAGACTTCATGAAGACTTGGGTCTAGGTTTGTTTTTGTTAAGATTTTATTTTTAGATAAAATGTAAAGGATAGAATAGTTGGTGGATTGCTCAAGTATCTATATGCACACACACTCTTGATTTAGATGTTTTTACAAAAGAATTTTCTTTTGGAAAATACCGGTTTGATTTTTGGTATTCAAGTATACATGTTTTAACCAAAACTATATTTAGTGCTTATTGTCAAAAACATAGATATTTTACCATGTATGTGTAGTGAATCATATCCATACACACTATGCTTTAAAAGAGTTTAAATATCTTATTTTTTGTATTTGGAGAAGTTTTGAAAAAATCTAGTTTGGAAAAATACAGTTTTCGTTTTGAGCCAAAATTTCCAAGTTACAAAATAGTCCATATTATTTGTAACATGTCTTGATTTTGTGCAAGCATGTTTGATTATCAAAGTATAATATCAAAACTATTTTTGTATATTTTTCATGATTTTATGGGATTTTATTTAAGCCAAAACGACCAACTTTTGAGTCCTAAAATTTTGTTCCCTGGCTTCAGCCGGTCGACCGACCGGTCGACCGAAGTCTGAAGTCGGTCGACCGGACGGTCGACCGACGTGCACAGCGTGCACGCCAGTATCTGGCTGGAGGGCCGGTCGACCAACCGGTCGACCGTCCAGAGAGCTTTGCTCTCTGGAAATGCCCCGGTCGACCGGGCCGGTCGACCGGCAGAGTCTGCTCTCTGTTCCAGAGGCTCGGTCGACCGGCCGGTCGAAATCAGCCCCAACGGTCGGATTTTCGACCGTTGGCGGTCGACCGGGCGGTCGACCGGCAGCTCTGTCTGGCCTATAACGGTTAGTTTTTGGAGCCCTATAAATTGGGCCTTTTGGGGGCTGTTTCATACAAGATTTTTTAGTGGGTTTTGAGCCAGTTTTTCCTACTTCATTAAAAGAGTTTTCTCTACTAAATTGAGAGCCAATACTTCCAATCAAAAGGGGAGTTTATCAAGAGTATTTTGGAAAGTGATTTTCTTGAGTTTTCCTCCACCATTTCAATCCTAGTTTTCTCACACAACACTTGAGCTATCCATTGCCATATCTACCTATAAGGATTGTTGTGAGATTATTTTTAGGTGATCAAAGTTTTGTGATCACCAAAGACTTCATCCTTGTACTTTGAGGAGGCAGACGTGTGTGTTCGCGTTGTTTCGGGTTCTAGTGGGAACTCGGTGTTTGAGGTGCGGCCTCGGCGAGCTAGTGAGCTTGCGGTGTGTACGGGACTAGAGAGTCCAAGGAGTTCTAGTGTGAACTCGGCTTGTAGGTGTTGCGGCACCGAGTGATCCGGTGGGATCGGTTTTAGTGGAAATCCTTCATAGTGTTGAAGGCGGGGATGTAGAGCAAGTGTGCTCGAACCTCGAAATAAATCTCTTGTGTTTGCGATTGCTCTTTCTCTCTCTCCCTTACTTGTTTATATCTTGCATGCTATTATTGTGTTTATCTTTACTTGCTTGATATTCATATTGTGCTAAATTGTTATATGCTTGGGGATTGTTTGCTAACATTAGTTTTCAACCAAGAGAGCCAACGCGGCACCTCAACTCTTATCTATAGGAATCTTGAGGAGTTAGTCCAGAACCCTTCACGGAGAATTCGGCTACACTCTTGTGTTAAACTTGGTGTTTAGTTTAAGAAGTTTTAGTTTGCATCATAATAGTTTTTAATTCCGCATTTAGTGACCATTAGATTAGCCATCACCTATTCACCCCCCCTCTAGGTGATTTTATAATTGGTATCAGAGCCAAGTGCTCTTGATTTGGGTCTTACAACCTAGAGTTAAAGATCCTCATTTTAGGCTAATCACAATATTTGTACACACACCATGGATTTCATGTCACCTCCCACTTTTGACATTCTTAACATCCAAACTTGGAAAGTTAAGATGTCTTTGTACCTCAAAGGCCTAGGCATTCATGTTTATCTTGCTACCACTAATGATTCATATGTTAATAATAGCAAGTATTTTGAGGCTAACTCAAAAGCTATTCATGCTTTAAAGAGTACCCTAAATGATGTTTATCTATCTCGGGTTGCTAATCTTGACTCGGCTTTTGTAGTATGGAACTCGTTGATCTCCCTTGACAAAAATGAACAATATTATGCGGGAAGCGACTCGGATGTTGGAAGTGACACTTCCAACGTGTGCTACATGGTCCAAGGGGATAACCCCCTTGAGGTAACTACCGAATCCGAGGTAGAAGAGGATGTAGACATGTCATATAATGAACTTGCATTTTTTTGTCAACAATTGCTTGAAAAATATGACATGCTTAAAAAGGATAACAAGAAAATGAAAAACAAATTTGATTGCATGTTAAAAGAGAAAGATTCTTTACAAAATAAATTTGAAAATGTTTTAAAAGAAAATGAGTCTTTTAAAAATAAGATTGCATGTTTTGAAAAAGAAAATGTGGATTTGAAAAATGAGAATGTTTCCTTACTTTCTAAATTAAATGATCTTTGTGAAGGAAACACCTCTTTGAAAAATAAAGTTATTTTGGTGAAAAAATAAAAAGAAGTTGCTTTGCATGAAAACACTTCTTTGAAAAGAAAATTATTGAAAAAGAAAAGAAAAAGGTTTCTAAAAAGAATAAGAATAATGATTCTATATCTCATCATGCTTTACATGCCACTACTAATGAGATGAAATTTTTGAAAAATAAAATAAATTGTTTGAGCTCAACCTTGAACTCATGTGCATTTAATCATAAGAGATTGAAAACCTTATTTTCAAAGAAACAAGTTCCCCATGTTCATGCACAACACCCACATGCATATGCACACTTTGCACGCCATGATCATACACACACTCATATGCATCCTAAGGTGTACAAATGTACACATTGTGGCCGCAAAGGCCATTTAGTAAGATTTTGTTATGATAGAGTAAATACTTTAAATTTTGCTAATAAGAAAAATGTTTGGGTTCCTTACAAAGCTAACCCCCAAGGACCCAAAAGAAAATGGGTACCGAAATCCTCACATTTTATTTTTGATGTAGGTGCAGGCTCTCACAAAACGTGAGAGGGATGGTGCCTTGGTAGTGGATGTATGGACTTGATGGACACACATTTGTTGCATCACTATCAAGGAGGTTTGGTGGGTCAACCACCATATTTTGGAGACTTAGAGCATAGTTCTTTGGTTTGGTAACTATCTCTAAACTCCTAATTTGTTTACATGCTTTACATTGATGATATTTTTAGCATGTTCATTTGTTTTATGTTTCATGTGGTAAATACTTGTTTAAATGTAGTTTTATTAAAACTTGGATGTATACTTGTACAAGTAGTGAGCAACATTTGATTCATATACGTTTGCACTTCATTGTTCATTTGTACTCACTATATGCACATGTATAGCCTAGTTTTGATGATTTCCTCATTTACACTTGTTTTGCCTATTTTCATGTTTTACTTCATGTATATGTATTTTGTATTCATAACTAATAAATATACATGTATACCCGTGAGTCTCTTGCCTTCATGCAAATACTATTAATAGACTCTTTTATGTTTGAGATATGTATGCATATTGTTAGTTTTGGATAAATCATACATATACCTAGAAGTTTGTTTTAAATGAAAAATGAATTTTGTTTATCACTTGTTTGTTTAAGTGATATTGTTTTTGAGCTTTATTGACTATTTTCATGAAAAATGCTAATTACATGACTTTTGTACACTCACACCTTATTTGTTTAGTCATGACTTTGTTTCATGAACATCATTTTGAGCTTTATGGACATTGAGTGTTGAATTTTGTGTATTTGGTATGATTCATGAAAAACATATATTTGGTTTCATGTTTTGAAGGATCTTTAACTAGTTTTTCAAAAATTACTTTTAACTAGTTATTGTTCTTCATTTGGTAGTGATTTTCAATAAAAATATTTTCAAACACCTATTTTTGAAAACCCCTACCAACCCCTTTGTGGGTGGACGGATGGGCGAGTATGCCTTGCAAGCTTAATTAAAAAATCTTTTATCTTGTGCATATAAAGGGTGGTAGTTTATGAGTTATACACTAATTTCACTTCATAATTTCAATTGGTATCATAATTTCTTTTGGTATCACAATTGATATATTTTGTATACTCATATTTTGTTTTCTATATATGTATGCTTCATAATTTTCATAATATCAATTTCTATTGGTATTCTCTTTTCATACATATATATGTTTTTCGTGTGCTTGATTTACAATAGGGGTGAAATCAAATCAACCAACATTTGGCATCTCTATTGTCACTTTAATAATATTACGCATTATGTTTAAAATTGGCATCAAAATTAAAAATTTGTAATGATTATTTACAATATTGATTATTTACAATTTGGTATCTTAAAATTTGGTATCTCAAAATTTGTTTTATTGAGAAAAATTCAAAATTTTGACAATTAAAATGTTTTGATTAGGATTGCCTATATGCAAGGAGAGCTTAACATCTCTTCTACATATAGATTCATGATGAGTGTATCTTATATTGAGGAGCTTGACAACTCTTCTTTATGTGATACACGTGTGTAGGGGGAGCTTCACATCTCCTATTATGCATTGCAGATTATGTGTTATGTGAATTAGGGCTTGTCATCCTTTCTTCATGTAATGCATATATGTAGGGAAGCTAACTTAGCGTCTTCCTCTTCATGAATATATATCGTGTAGGCTGTCCAAAAGTTACTGGAGGACAAGCCATTGAAAAGCAAAGTTTCAAGCTCTAGACGCGAGGGACTATCACCTGCGTCTCAGCATCAAGGCGCGTTGGCCCGCGTCTCAGCATCAAGGCGCGTTGGCCCGCGTCTCAGCATCAAGGCGCGTTGGCTCGACACCCGCGTCTCAGCGTCAAGGCGCGTTGGCCCGCGTCTCAGCATCAAGGCGCGTTGGCCCGCGTCTCAGCATCAAGGCGCGTTGGCTCGACACCCGCGTCTCAGCGTCAAGGCGCGTTGGCTCGCGTCTCAGCATCAAGGCGCGTTGGCTCGACACCCGCGTCTCAGCAACAAGGCTCGACACCCGCGCCTCAGTTGTAACCACCCGGATTACGGGGCCAGTCACCGCACAAGTAGCGGGAAGTGGCCCCTCATTGTGGAGCACTTTTAGGGGGCACGATCACCCCTAAACCTCTATAAATAACCCCGTCGCTATGAAGAAGGGGTCGGACTTTTTAGCGATCGACAATCAGAAAATACATACGGTGAGAAGAGGATCAGGCATCCAAGAGAGGATCATCAACAAAGAGAGAGAGAAGACTCTTCAGCAAGTTCGTTGTGTACGAGCTAGCTTTCGCCTACCTTCTCTTTTAGAGTTTTGGTAGAGAGAGCTGTGTCACTCTTTCTACCCGCCGAAGAGGAGATCCCTGAAGGACGGTCATCTGGTCAACGGAGAACAAGATTCACTCTCCACCGCCACACGAAGAACCCAGCCTTAAACAAAAAGGGAATTCAAGATTCAATATTCTCCCTCCCTTGTAACCGGAAGGAACAGTTTTTGTTGTAATCCTTTTCATTTGATTCAAGGAAAACTTTTACCGCAAATTCTTGTCCTCTCCTTTTCCGGGTCATACAAGAGATGGCGACTCCGCTGGGGAATACTTTCGTCACTGACGAACAGATCGTGGCGCAGGATGACATCCTCCGTAAGGGGAAGATGGTCGAATCACTCGTCGTCGAGTTCGACCAGGCGAAATATGAAGAGTTTCTCTCTTCTGGCTCCAAGAGCCCAAAGACCCGCGTCTGTCACAGGGTCTCGGCGGGAAATGGCCCCGAAGCCCGACCTGAAGCTCTCTTGGGCGCCGCTGCTGCTGCCCACTGTGCCCAGCAAAGTTCACGCGTCAACGCCTCTCAGAAGGCCCGCGTGATCCCAAGCACAGTTGCTGTTGCGACCAACTCCGGCGCACAGAAGACCCGCGTCAGCGTCTCTCAGGAGGCCCGCGTGGTTAAACTCTCTGATGATCAACATCAGGTCGTCGTTGGTTACTCTCCTCCTCCACGGCGCAACCGGAATGCTGAGCGTCGACAAAGGAGACGTGCGCGTCAGCTCCAAGTTGGAACCGTTGGTTGTCCAACTGGGGCCGGACGCGGCGTACAATCTTGCGCCTTGCCCGCGCCACGTCCAGTACGTGAAATCTGCATTTGGCGTCCCAAACGCGAGATTCCTCAAGTTGAGTCCTCTGAAGATCAACTTACCAAACGCCAAGGCGAAGCTTCTGCGTCTCGTCAAACGCAAGAAGCACGCGCCCACAGGCGTGGGGCCCAGCAGCCCATTCTCTCTCAAGTATCTCTGCCCAGACGCACCAGGCAGCAACGCGAGACTCGCGTTTCATCTCAGCAGAGACGCCAGACGCGTGTTTCACAGCCGCGTCGCGAAAACCGCGTCCCTGAAGCCTGCGTCCAGGCTGTGCAGCACATGGATGCCTCCCGTCTCCGACGTTGCGAGGCTAGTCTTTTCAATCCCCCTCCCATGGATTTGAGGGATTATTTGACAAAGAAAAGAAGTGCCAATCAGGTCACTTCGTCATGCTGCTGCCAACGGCTTATCTCCATACTCTCTGAATGCCATTGCGAGTCAGGCGTGAACCAGCAGTCTTTGATCAGACAGCGACCCTGATTCCCCCGTCAGCTAAAAGAAGACGCTCCCACAGAAGGAGAACCTTCTCTGACGTTGAGTACCCGGAGCTCACTGCGAATATGACAAGCAGGAGCAAGGGAAAACAACCAGCAGTCAGCTCAGATGAGTCTGACTCTGAACCGGAAGGGGTGTATCGACACACTCGCACCCGGACGGGGGCCATTCCCCCAGTTAACTATAATGCCTTAGCCCACGGCGTTGAAGTGAACGATTCCCACTCCGCCGTAGCTGAATCACGGGCTTCAAACTCTTCCACCGAGAAGGAGGCTGCCGCCTACATGGTAGGCACTCCTGAGGAGACGGCTAGACGTTTCGAACAGCAAGCCCAGGTCCAGAAGGCACAAATGGACATAATTATGTCTCAGCAGAAATCTATTGACTCCCTCAAGCAGATACTTGAGCAGTTACTCGAAGAAAGGGAGAAATCTCCTCCTAGAAGGTCAAAGGGCAAAGGGAGAAAGGAAGGAAACTCATCTTCCGAACCTTCTGAAGAGAGACAGCAATCTACTTCGGATTCGTCCAAACCCTCGTCGCAAGTAAAGGGCGACCAAGACCAGGAAAAGGCTCATGCCAAAAGAATGAGTCAACTGGAGCGACGCCTCGAGGCCCTTGCCAATCGCAAAGACCTCCAAGAAGTAGGAGTGGTCCGGCCCTATCCGGCTGAGTGGGATTTAGTTCCATACCCTCCTAAGTTCAAGGCTCCAACCCTCCAAGCATTCGACGGGAAGGGGTCACCCAACCAGCAGATCTATTACTTCAAATCCCAAACCGGGAATGTAGTAGACAATGATGCTATCCTGGCGCGTCTGTTCATCGGCACCCTGAAAGGGTTGGCCTTTGAATGGTTCATGAAGCTCCAAGAAGGTTCTATCAAGAACTGGGGCGATCTGGAGAAGCTGTTCTTAACACGCTTCTTCGAAGATGACTCCGAAGTCACGATGCCCACCCTTTTGGCTACCAAACAGAGGAAAGGGGAGTCCGTCAAATCTTTCGTGGAAAGATTTCGGAACATGACACTCCGGTGTCCAAGCGGTATGACCCAGGCCACCCTGGTGGAAACATGCCGCCACAATCTCCAAACCTCACTCCTTGCTCAAATAGGAGTTGCTGAAAGCCGCACCTGGAAGCAATTGGTCCAATAAGGTGAACAGGCTGAGGAGATTGTCGCCCGCGTCAGAGCGGAGGAAGGTAAGCCTAGGCCGGAAAGGTCGACAAGGCGTGCGCCGGACACATCCCTCCAAACAAAGCGGAAGGATAATTTGGCAACGGAGACCAAATCTCCCGCCAAACCTCAAACAGGCAAGGCGAGTGGCTCTTCAAGCCAGCCACGCGCCAACAAGCAATATTCCTTCAAAGAGGAACATGTCGATTCGCTCTTTAAACTACTCAACAAGAGCAACCGACTGAAGCTCCCTGAAGCTAGGCGCCCCGAGGAAGTCGGCAAGACCGACAATCCCAACTACTGCATGTATCATAGGATGTTGGGACACCCCACCAAAAGCTGCTACGTCTTCAAGGATGTCCTTCAAGCTCTGATTGACGCGGAGGTGTTAAAACTCCGATCAGAGCAGAAGAAGGTGACGGCCAATGTGACGTCAGCTCTTCAATTCGGAAGACAACCCCCAACGCCTGCGGGGTAGTCCCAATTCCAAGAGGAGAACTGAGAATAGTCAACACAGACCCTCACCAGCAGCAGGAGAAAGGCCTGGTACCCGTTCCCACCCCTCAGGGAGAAACCATATGGGTCCACCCTGACCTTGTCAATGAACAGCAATGGACTACTGTAACCAACAGGAAATCCAAAGGCAAGGCAAAAGCCTCATCTTGCAACGTGGTATGCGCCTCTTCCCAAGAAGCGGAGACTGATATCCCCTCACTGACCGACTCAGAGGAGGAAACGATAGTCTTGGCCGCAGAGCCCAACCAACCAATGGCGGGAACCCGTTCAGGACAGGCGTACTTGAAACAGTACGGCGAGACGGCAGTAGCCCCTCCACAACCAACTGCGGAGCCAGTCAAGCCCTCCACAAAGCCACATGTGGAGAAGCAGAAGGAGACTCGATTTTCTCGAGCCCTTCAAAAGGGCATCGCGGAAGGATCTACGGCACCTTACCGCTTTGATGTCCTGACTCAATTGGCCAACATTCCGGTACGCATTACCTTGTATGAACTTCTTAGACTATCAAAGTCGACCAGGGAAGCTCTGCAAGAAGCTCTGGCAAATACTGAGGTCTTTATGACCCAGGTGCCGAAGGAGGAAGAGGATTGCCTCCACACCTCCCAGAATGCCCTCTGCATCACCTTCACGGCAGATGATATGCAGGTTAAAGGGAAGCATGATCGACCCCTGTACTTCACAGGGTATATTGGATCGTCTGAGGTGAACCGCATACAAGTAGATCCAGGGTCCGCGTTGAGCATCATGCCTCGCCGGGTCATGCAACATCTCGGCATTCCTACCCATCGTTTGAGCCCCACCCAGACGACTATCTATGGGTTCAATGCTAACCAGACCCGTCCGATGGGAAAAATCAAGCTCAGGTGTCAGATTGGAAGCCTCAAGTCGGAAGTGACATGCTACATCATCGACGCCGACACTTCATACAATCTATTGCTGGGACGACCATGGATTCACCGCAATTCCATCGTTCCATCCACTCTCCACCAAGTCATGAAATACATTGACGGGAGTGGAAAGGTTCAAATGTTAATTGCCGAGAGGTATCCGTTTAAAGGGGTCGAAAATTATTTCACGGACTCCCTCCTATATCAGGATCCTGAGGAGTCAAATGAAACCCCGCAACCAGAGGAGCCAGACTCTGGTAATGAGGCTGACATTGAGCCCGAGAAAGAAGAGTGCCTGTGGGAGTTAGAACCACTTATAACAGGCACTAATAAGCCCGATGTCGATAATACCACCGATGATGTGGGCGGTTGGTATATTAATGAAGATTTAGATTTTGCGTATTTTTCTGTGTGTGCTTCTGATTCAATACCGTCAGATACTAGCACTGATATAGATGACGATCCCTGGTCGGCAGTAGATGCTTTGACATCGTTGCATGTACCAGTGAAGTCGTCTTTCGAGACATACCGAGACAATGGTAATGCGCAAGAATCTATATTCATGGTTCCAGCCAGACGAAAAGGCCAAAAATCAATTCTTTTTGGGCGAATCTCGTCTGAACCAACGCCCCGTGAAGACTCAGAAAGTGAGGAGGAATCCCCTCAGCTCAGTCATTATGAACCAAAAGCGCTCAAAATGATGAAGTGCATGGGGTATGATCTAACCAACAGACCCGGGTTGAACTTCGGCAAAGGAAGGAAAACGCTACCTCGATCCTTTGTGCCGAAAGGGAAGGCCCCTGATTATTATCATCGGACACGCCGGGGGTTGGGCTACGTATCAACTCCGGTCCCATCAGCCTCCGATTCTCAAGAATTGTCGAGCAACGATTACTCTTCAGACACATCATCTTGAGAGTCAGATGTCAGTGTCGGCAACATCTTCAAAGAACTTTCAGTGAACATGGTTTCGACAAACCACCTGGAAGATGGAAATGAAGAAATGATCCAATCTGATACAGATCCTTTGATCAAACATTTAAATGCTCTTTGAGATACCCGCTTTGAACAGCGTGAGCCACCCACAGAAGACAAGGTTGTTCAGATCAACCTAGGGGATGAGGCTAACCCTAAGCCCATCTTCATAAGTGACGGCCTGTCACCTTCGGAGAAGAAGGATCTAATATCTCTTGTACAAGAGTATATAGACGTCTTCGCCTGGAATTATGAGGACATGCCAGGACTTGATCCGCAAGTGGCCATGCACCGCCTCAACATCAATCCGGACGTAAAGCCTGTCAAACAACAGCAGCGACGGTTTCGCCCAGAAATAATGGAGGCAATTAAATGAGAAGTCAGAAAACTTATTGATTCTGACTTCGTCAGGGAAGAACAACATCCCGACTGGGTAGCCAACATCGTCCCCGTCTCCAAAAAGAACGGGAAGATCCGGATCTGCATCGATTTCCGCGATCTAAACGAGGCCTGCCCCAAGGACGAATTCCCATTGCCAATCACAGATGTCATGATCGACAATACTTGTGGATTCGAACGAATGTCCTTCATGGACGGATTCTCAGGATACAATCAAATCAAAATGTATCCTGATGATGAAAAACATACCGCCTTCAGGACACCTCTAGGGGTATATTGCTACACCGTCATGCCCTTCGGACTGAAAAATGCAGGGGCAACATACCAAAGGGCTATGAACGCCATTTTCCATCAGCAAATTCTCAAAACGGTGGAATGTTATGTTGATGACATCGCGGTAAAAAGCCGCACTAAAGGTGATCACATAGCGGACCTGAAGGTGGTCTTCGACATCATGCGGGCTCATCAATTGAAGATGAATCCCACAAAGTCCTTCCTGGGGGTGGCCAGTGGCAAATTCCTAGGATTTGTTATAACTTCCACAGGAATCCATTTGGACCCGAAAAAGATCCGCGCTATCCAGGAGATGCAACCCCCGAGAAATCTCAAAGAACTCAGAGGATTGCAAGGACGATTGGCGTACATCCGCAGGTTCATCTCAAACCTTTCCGGAAGATGCCAGCCCTTCGCCAAATTGATGAAGAAGGGTGTCTCATTCGTTTGGGACGACGCTTGTCAACAAGCATTCGAGGAAATCAAGCAATACCTCACCCAACCACCAGTCCTTGCAGCTCCAGTATCCGGAAAGCCGTTTCTGGTGTACGTCCGAGCAATGGATCATTCTTTGGGAGCTCTACTAGCTCAGAATGACGATCAGGGACGTGAGCAAGCAATCTACTATCTGAGTAGAACAATGATCGGAGCCGAACATTGGTATAACCCGATCGAGAAGGAATGTTTGGTACTAGTGTTCGCTATTCAGAAAATGCGACACTATCTGGTAGGCCAAACTATAAATGTCATATCAAAAGTCAACCCTCTGAGGTTACTCATGACAAAACCTTCCTCATTAAATGGCCGGCTGGCAAAATGGGCCATATTGCTATCACAATATGAGATGCATTTTCTGCCACAAAAGGCTATTAAAGGACAAGCGGTGGCAGACTTCTTAGCTGAACACCCAGATCCGAGAGCAGCCAAACTCTACGAGGATCTCCCAGACGAGGTCGCCGAAGTCTGTCTGACTCAGACGTCGTTCGAAGGGCAAGTATGGCAACTTTTCTTCGATGGTGCATCAAGAACAAGCCCGAAGGGACACGTAGTAGCGGGGGTAGGAGTAGTACTCATATCCCCACAAAATTATGTGATTCCCCGAGCTGTCTCATTAACTGAGCCTTGTTCTAACAATGTGGCAGAGTACAACGCTCTTTTGATTGGGATGCAATTCGCCGATGAGATTGGCGTTAAAAATCTTAAGGCATACGGCGACTCTAAACTCATCGTCAGCCAAGTTCGCGGGGAGTACGAAGTCAGACATGAGGACCTAGTACCCTACCACAACGCAACTATCCGCATGGCGGAGGGATTTACAAGCTTCTACATCGACCATGTACCGCGCAGGCAAAATGCGCACGCAGATGCACTCGCATCCCTGGCTGCCTCCTTAGCTCTTCCAGCTGGAGCAATGGAAAAGATATTCGTCTACAGCCACGACCTGTATTGCCCGAGAAATATTCTCGAGGATTATCAGGAGTCAACAGGAGGTCGTCACCGCGAAGAAGCACTTGAAGCATCAACCGGTCCAGAGCTTAGAGACTGGCGATTCCCCTACATTGATTTTGTCTTATACGGCATTCTGCCTGAAGACACCAAAGAGGCGGCTGCCATTCGAAGGAAAGCTCCCAAATTCTATTATAATGCGATTACGCGAACATTGTATCGTCGATCGCATGACGGGGTCTTACTCCGTTGCCTCTCACCAAAAGAGGCACAAGAGGTATTGAAAGAGGCCCACGACGGTATGTGCGGAGCCCATCAACCTGGCCCGAAACTGGCACATCGACTCCAAAGATTGGGTTACTATTGGCCCAAGATGATTGCTGACGCCGTCACCTATGCCAAGAAATGTCACGCCTGCCAAGTGCACGGCGATTTCATCCATCAAGCACCAGGCTACCTCCACTCTACGGCCTCTACTTGGCCATTTGAAATGTGGGGCATGGACGTGGTCGGACCTATCAGCCCACCATCATCAAAAGGACATCGGTTCATTTTGGCAATAACCGATTACTTCTCTAAATGGGCCGAAGCCGTTCCTTTGAAGGAGGTCAAATCGTCAAACGTGATCAAGTTCGTGAAACATCACGTTATTTACCGTTTTGGTGTACCTCGACGAATTGTCCATGACAATGGACCCCAGTTCATTAGCCAGGCTTTCCAGAGATTCTGTGTCAAGTTCAGAATCCAGAGTGTGTCCTCAACGGCATACTGTCCTGCCGCTAATGGCCTCGCAGAAGCTTTCAATAAGACCATTGGCAAGCTTCTCAAAAAGTTCGTCTCGAAAAGTCAACGAGACTGGGACGACAAGTTGGGTGAATGCTTATGGGCTTACCGCACAACTGTGCGAACCCCAACAAAAGCTACGCCATTTTCTTTGGTCTATGGGTGCGAAGCCGTGCTCCCACTAGAGATCCAAATTCCATCTCTACGCATCGCCTTGACAGCGGAGATGACAACCGAGGAGAAGCATCGACAGCGACTCCAAGAACTGGAGGCCTTAGACGATAAGCGTCTGCAGGCCCAACAGCAAATCGAGCTCTACCAGGCTCGAATTACCAAAGCCTTCAACAAGAAAGTTAAAGTGCGAACTTTCAATAAAGGCGACCTAGTCTTAGCCATCAGAAGACCCATGGTAATGACGCACAAGACAAAAGGCAAATTTCAACCCAAATGAGAAGGACCATTTGTAGTAGAGTCAGTCTACTCAAATGGGTCGTATCGCCTCATAACCTCAAATGGCGATACACTTATGATGCCGATCAATGGCAGGTTCCTGAAGAAGTACTATCCCTAGATGGTATCCTTCCACCGATCAAGTTAAAAGTACACCTCTGATCAAACATCTGACGCCTCCGACGGCTAAGGATAGAGGAAAATGTTGGCTTTTAAGCCCAACATAAGTCTTCGACAACTCATCATGCTGAGGGGAATAGCATGGCTAGCCCAACTCAAACGGTAGTTGGTAAAGGCACCTCAAACCCATTGATAGCTGAGGGTTTGCTAAAAATCCTAAAGTGGACTTGGCTCCACTCCTTCCTCCAAAATCCCCTACCAATGCTCATCCACAGAATGGTAGGTCCACAAAATACAACCATTACTAAGTTAACACTATACCTCTGGTAATGGAAACTTTTCAATATTCCTTGTCGAGTACAAGTTTTGTTTGTCAACTCTACACGGAGTATCAAATTTTCAAATTTGCCAAGTTAACACTATACCTCTGGTAATGGAAACTTTTCAATATTCCTTGTCGAGTACAAGTTTTGTTTGTCAACTCTACACGGAGTATCAAATTTTCAAATTTGCCAAGTTAACACTACACCTCTGGCACTTCAAAATTTTCACTTGTCAATTCTCACCAATAGAATGACAGGTCCTCAAATTGCTCTCATCATGAGTCAATCTTTGTCAAGTTAATATCACACCTCTGACAATTACTGTTAAAGTTTAACACCACACCTCTAAACAGTAATCAAGTTTCTGCCAGGTTTAATATTACACCTCTGACAGTCACTTTTCTTCAGACTTCCATATCGAAGCTGAAATCGATGATGCTAAGTTAACACCACACCTCTAGCATCCAAGTCATTGCTAAGTTCAACAATACACCTATGGCTTTGACCTTTTCCTCGACTTCCTTATCCAAGCCGAGATGACCAATGCTAAGTTCAACATTACACCTCTAGCATTACCCTCACTGTCAAGTTAAACATTACACCTATGACAGTGACACTTCTGAGTTAAGTTAATATCACACCTCTGACTCACATCCTTGTCAAGTTAACATTACACTTCTGACAAGACCACTTTCAACCCGTTAAGTTAATATCACACCTCTAACGGTAACAAACTTTCCTAGATTCCCCATGAGTCTAGTCTCACTTGTTATTCTCTTCAACAGAATAACAAGTCTACCTAAAAACATTGTTAGGTTAATACTACACCATCAACAGTGTTTCTATCAAATCCCCAGCTGAGCTCAATCAAGTCAATCCCAAACACTTGATAAAAGTTCACCCTCCCTGGGGGTACCAATTCTACTTGTCACTTTCTCTTATAAAGTGGCAGGTCCACCAAAAATTATTTCATCTCTGTCAAGTTAATATTACACCTCTGACAGTATTGTGAGAGTTCCTGAAATAGGATCTTTCCCTACAAAGTTTGACTTATTAAGATTATCATCATAATTTTGACAAAGTCAAAGATTCTTTACTTCTATGAGTCTAACTGAAGACAAAAAGTTCAAGACAATGAAAGAGGCAAAAAGAAAAGTGTTACTTTTATTTATTTCCAGGCATATGAAAGTGATACAAAACGCTCTCTTATACAATAAGATTGAGTGTTACAGTTAAAACGCTCTCTTATACAATAAGATTGAGTGTTACAATTAAGGAGTACAAAGAAGTCCCTCTCTCTCTCAGAGGCCGTACTCACTCCTTGAAGCCGCATCTAATTTCAAGTGCACGATGTCTGAAGAAGTGCCAAACTGTGGCGACAATTGGAGCCGGTTGCACTATGGTGCATGACGTAAACATCGGAAGAGCCCTAGCTGACTAAGCTAAGAGCAATGGTGTTCTTGAGGTCCGGTGGCAGCAGAAAGCCCTGCAACCCTTCGTTCATGAGCATCTCTTTCCCCAGCAGGTCATCCAGCAGACATGGAGAGTCCTCGATGTCACTTCTGGGGTGGGAGAGGAAGAGGATCCTATCTGCCACCATACCCACCGTAACCCCCTCGCCGCCATACTTACCCTGATCATCCCTTGCCAGCAGGCATGACTGGTGCAGTGGATCTGAAGAGACCTTGGCGAGGGTTGAGTCCTCGTCAGGGACATAATATATTCCCTTGTGGACGACGAGGATCATAATATATTCCCTTGTGGACGAATATCGAACAAGTCCGCCGGCCGAAATATTCTTCCAGGGGCCCAGCGAACCTGAAAAAGGACGATCAAGCCTACCTGCACCTGATAAAAATCTTCAAGTCCGCGTCCGAACCCTTCACAATTAGAAATATTATAAGTGAAGAATCCGAAATGCAGGACTCGCTGGCACCGGGTCATCAAACCCGCGCCTTGGTTATCAACTCAAAGACCGCGTCTGAGACCGCGTCTGAGAATCAAACACAGTTTGTTTTCTGTGTTGACGGTTCTGTGTTAATGGTTCTCCTCCAAAAGATATCTTTTTGGGGTTCCATGAGCTTCCAGTAATGGTGAAGTTCAAGCCTAAACGGCGTTATACCTGGAAAAAAGACTTCCTGCGCGGAGGAACCGCCCCTCTGGGCCTCGGTGACGGTCGCTCTTGAAGAGGATGCGGTTGGCTTGGTCTTAGGTGCCATTGGTGATTAAGAATCCAGTAATGGAGATGAATAGAGAAAGAAGAACTCTTTTTCTTAAAAACTCTAAACAAATGCGCTCGGAGAAGAAGAGGTATCTCTCTGACTGTTGCCATTTATAGGCACAAGGAATCGCGAAGATACGCGGCGTGTGGCTCGATAAGTTCTGCAACGAGTCATCGCTTGGCGCGTGGAAGAAATCATTTTGATGATTTGCGAAGATCATGCGCCATGACTCTGCACCGAGTCATCGCTTAACACGTGGAGCGGATCATTTAATGAACCGGGAAATCCGCGCTCCAAAAGGTGAAATCCCGTCGGTTCCCCAGGCCAACTGGCAGTGCAATCATGACATGGCACAGATTCACACCCGACGGCCGCGCCTCTTCGATGGACATGCCCCGTCATCACCGCCATAAATGCATTCAAAAAGTCGCGTCTCTCTAAAGAAGTTCGCGTCTTTCCAGCCCGGCTGAACATCGCGTCTGCTTTATGGAAGATCAGTCGCATTTTTCATTTGCCAAAAGACGCACCCCATGAAAGTCGCGTCTTTTAAAACAGTACCATCTCTGCTTTTCAAAAGGAACCTGCGTTCAGCCTCCTGCTTCTGCAAAATCAGTTCAACAGTACCTTGACGCAAGCAGACGACCAACCACTCCTGGCTTAAAACACACCCGTGACAGACTAAAAGCGATCGAGGAGGTTTAGACTGTGTATCTAGACACTCAACACGATCAACTCTGGTGGTTTCAAAGAGTTCAACAGTACACTCACGAAGGCCAACTCCAGATAATATCAAACCCGGAGCATCAACAGTCCAGTCATGAAGGTGAATTTAACTAGAATCTAAAGTATTTCGAAATCCGTCTCAGTTAACTGCGGAATATCGAAAACTTTGGAGGGGGTTCTGTAGGCTGTCCAAAAGTTACTGGAGGACAAGCCATTGAAAAGCAAAGTTTCAAGCTCTAGACGCGAGGGACTATCACCTGCGTCTCAGCATTAAGGCGCGTTGGCTCGACACCCGCGTCTCAGCATCAAGGCGCGTTGGCCCGCGTCTCAGCATCAAGGCGCGTTGGCCCGCGTCTCAGCATCAAGGCGCGTTGGCTCGACACCCGCGTCTCAACGTCAAGGCGCGTTGGCCCGCGTCTCAGCATCAAGGCGCGTTGGCCCGCGTCTCAGCATCAAGGCGCATTGGCTCGACACCCGCGTCTCAGCGTCAAGGCGCGTTGGCCCGCGTCTCAGCATCAAGGCGCGTTGGCTCGACACCCGCGTCTCAGCAACAAGGCTCGACACCCGCGCCTCAGTTGTAACCACCCGGATTACGGGGCCAGTCACTGCACAAGTAGCGGGAAGTGGCCCCTCATTGTGGAGCACTTTTAGGGGGCACGATCACCCCCTAAACCTCTATAAATAGCCCCGTCGCTATGAAGAAGGGGTCGGACTTTTTGGCGATCGGCAATCAGAAAATACACACGGTGAGAAGAGGATCAGGCATCCAAGAGAGGATCATCAACAAAGAGAGAGAGAAGACTCTTCAGCAAGTTCGTTGAGTACGAGCTAGCTTTCACCTACCTTCTCTTTTAGAGTTTTGGTAGAGAGAGCTGTGTCACTCTTTCTACCCGCCGAAGAGGAGATCCCTGAAGGACGGTCATCTGGTCAACGGAGAACAAGATTCACTCTCCACCGCCACACGAAGAACCCAGCCTTAAACAAAGGGGAATTCAAGATTCAATATTCTCCCTCCCTTGTAACCGGAAGGAACAGTTTTTGTTGTAATCCTTTTCATTTGATTCAAGGAAAACTTTTACTGCAATTCCTGTCATCTCCCTTCCGGGTCATACATATCGCATATAACCTTTTATTGATTTATTTGTTTTCAACCCTTATTGATCTCTTTGTTTTTGACAAAAGGGGGAGAACATTTTATTTTTACTTTAATTCCTTTGTTGATGATTGACAAAAAGGGGAAGAAGTATTTTAGTATATATGCATGTTTTGTAAAAAGGATTTATGTTCATGTATATTGTTTTGTTTTGCAAATAGGAGAAAAAGAATTATGTGTTTTATGCTTGATTGGCATGTTTATCTCCGTATATTTGCATACATGTTTATGTGTTTCATTGCATATCTTATTGTTTATTGTGATGCATGAGTTAAGGGGGAGATTCTTTGAGGCTTTACTTTAATCCATGCATATATAACTTCATGAGTTTTGTCATCATCAAAAAGGGGGAGATTGTTGGCCCAAAGGCCCATCACTCTAGTTTTTATGATGATCAACTCATGTAGTTATAGTACTAATGATCTTGTGTTTAATTAGTGACAGATTTATGATCAAGATCTTAGTATGTGTGTAGCTTCAACAAAGGTTTTAAAGACAAGTTTTGGAGCTAGCACGGTTTGATTCAAGAGCCTATGCATCAAGAACATATCAAGTACTCTAGAGGAGTCTAGCTCTTTGAATCGAGTTTGGACCAAGTCAAGAAGATGAGAAGACTTCAAGTGAAGACTTCATGAAGACTTGGGTCTAGGTTTGTTTTTGTTAAGATTTTATTTTTAGATAAAATGTAAAGGATAGAATAGTTGGTGGATTGCTTAAGTATCTATATGCACACACACTCTTGATTTAGATGTTTTTACAAAAGAATTTTCTTTTTGGAAAATACCGGTTTGATTTTTGGTATTCAAGTATACATATTTTAACCAAAATCATATTTAGTGCTTATTGTCAAAAACATAGATATTTCACCATGTATGTGTAGTGAATCATATCCATACATACTATACTTTAAAAGAGTTTAAATATCTTATTTTTTGTATTTGGAGAAGTTTTGGAAAAATCTAGTTTGGAAAAATACAGTTTTCGTTTTGAGCCAAAATTTTCAAGTTACAAAAATAGTCCATATTGTTTGTAACATGTCTTGATTTTGTGCAAGCATGTTTGATTATCAAAATATAATATCAAAACTATTTTTGTAGATTTTTCATGATTTTATGGGATTTTATTTAAGTCAAAACGATCAACTTTTGAGTCCCAGAATTTTGTTCCCTGGCTTCAACCGGTCGACCGACCGGTCGACCGAAGTCTAAAGTCGGTCGACCGGGCGGTCGACCGATGTGCACAGCGTGCACGCCAGTATCTGGCTGGAGGGCCGGTCAACCGACCGGTCGACCGTCCAGAGAGCTTTGCTCTCTCGAAATGCCCCGGTGGACCGGGTCGGTCGACCGGCAGAGAGTTTGCTCTCTGTTCCAGAGGCTCGGTCGACCGTCCGGTCGACCGCAGCCCCAACGGATTTTCGACCGTTGGCGGTCGACCGGGCGGTCGACCGGCAGCTCTGTCTGGCCCATAACGGCTAGTTTTTGGAGCCCTATAAATTGGGCCTTTTGGGGGCTGTTTCATATAAGATTTTTTAGTGGGTTTTGAGCCAGTTTTTCCTACTTCATTAAAAGAATTTTCTCCACTAAATTGAGAGTCAATACTTCCAATCAAAAGGGGAGTTTATCAAGAGTGTTTTGGAAAGTGATTTTCTTGAGTTTTTCTCCACCATTTCAATTCTAGTTTTCTCACACAACACTTGAGCTATTCATTGCTATATCTACCTATAGGGATTGTTGTGAGATTGTTTTTAGGTGATCAAAGTGTTATGATCACCAAAGACTTCATCCTTGTACTTTGAGGAGGCGGACGTGTGTGTTCGCGTTGTTTCGAGTTCTAGTGGGAACTCGGTGTTTGAGGTGCAGCCTCGGCGAGCTAGTGAGCTTGCGGTGTGTACGGGACTAGAGAGTCCAAGGAGTTCTAGTATGAACTCGGCTTGTAGGTGTTGCGGCACCGAGTGATCCGGTGGGATCGGTTTTAGTGGAAATCCTTCATAGTGTTGAAGGCGGGGATGTAGAGCAAGTGTGCTCGAACCTCGAAACAAATCTCTTGTGTTTGCGATTGCTCTTTCTCTCTCCCCCTTACTTGTTTATATCTTGCATGCTATTATTGTGTTTATCTTTACTTGCTTGATATTCATATTGTGGTAAATTGTTATATGCTTGGGGATTGTTTGCTAACATTAGTTTTCAACCAAGAGAGCCAACGCGGCACCTCAACTCTTATCTAGAGGAATCTTGAGGAGTTAGTCCAGAGCCCTTCACGGGGAATTCGGCTACACTCTTGTGTTAAACTTGGTGTTTAGTTTAAGAAGTTTTAGTTTGCATCATAATAGTTTTTAATTCCTCATTTAGTGACCATTAGATTAGCCATCACCTATTCACCCCCCTCTAGGTGATTTTACACTTTCCACCAGCTGAGAGCTTGAAGACTTCAACATAGAAGACTCATCAAAAGTGACATCTCTGCTCAGAACTATCTTTCGGTCTTCAGAGTCCCATAACTTGTATTCTTTCACTCCTCTTTTGAACTCTAAAAACACGGCCTTTCTAACTCTTGGTTACAACTTCTCATCACTCACATGATAATAGGCCGGACATCCAAACACATGAAGCATATCATAATCTGTAGCAGCTTTACCCGATCACATTTCCATTGGAGTCTTTTCTCCTATCGCAGACGATGACAATCTATTTATAAGATGACTCGCATAAGTTATAGGCTTCAGCCCAAAAGGACTTGTTCAGTCCACTATTTAACAAGCATCATATTTTCTCCAGCAAGATACGGTTAAATTTTTTTGTTACCCTATTTTGTTGCGGAGTTTCTCAAATTGTGATGTGTCGCTCAATGCCTTCATCACGGCACAACTGCAGAAATGGATCACTCTTGTACTCTCCTCCATTATCGGATCTAAGTATCTTTATCTTTCTGCCAGTTTGCAACTCCATTCTTATTCTCCACTCTACAAAGATACTTTAAGACTTTGCTTTTATGCGACATGGAGTACACCCAATTTCTCCTAGAGTAATCATCCATAAATAAGACAAAATAGTGTTTCCTCCAAGAAATGCATTCTTAAAGGGACCCCAAATATCTATATGCACATAATCAAGAATTTCTTTTGTACGGGAAATCGTGATGTCAAACTTCACCTTGGTCTTCTTGCCCAATACACAATACTTATAGAATTTCAACTTGCAGGTCTTTGCACCTTTCAATAAACCTTGCTTTACCAAGGCTTGCATAGACTCCTTACCTGCGTGACCAAGTCTCATATGCCATAACTGAGTAGCATCTACATCTGAAACCACTGAAGCCGTCAAAGAACCTGTAAATGTACTACCCTTCAAATAATACAAGTTTCTGTCTTTGATCCCCTTCATCACAACCAAGGACCCTTTCATGACCTTGAGAATTCCATTTTCCAACGTCACATTGAGCCCTTTCGCCTCCACAGCTCCAACTGAGATGATGTTCTTCATTTGAGTAACATATCTCACATCCATCAAATCTCTAACCACACCATCGAATATCTTGATTCGAACGTACTTATCTCAATCATTTGACATGCGGCGTCATTTCTAATAATTACTACGTTATTGTCCAATTTTTCTAAACTAGAGAACCATTCCCTCCTAAGACATATGTGATAGGTAGCCCTCGTATTCAATAGCCACTCTGAAGCATCTGAGTAACATATCGACGGTGTGATAGAGAATGAGAAAGCAGAAGAATTAGATTCATTCCCATCTGACTTGGTGATATTCACCTCTGATGGTTTCCCTGACTTCTCCTTCAATTTGTTCTTCTTCTTGAGCTCGAGGAAATTCTTCTTCCAATGACTAGTTTGTTTACAAAATACACACTGATCACGAGTCAAATTACAGTTGTCATATCAAGATTTTAATTTTGATCTACCACGATTTCTTCCTCTTTGCTTTAGACTCCTTCCTCTCACGGTCAATGTCTCTGCCGATGTACCACCTAAGGACTCTTTATCCTTCTATCTCAACTTGAGATTCACAAGGGCAGTAGTGATCTCAGAATATTTCAATGATGTTCTTTCATTTATCAGGGTGAGGACAAAGGCCTCATAACCTCATCGAGTAGAGAGCTCAACAATATCAAGACTTTGTTTTCCTCCTTAATCACCACATCAACATTCGCTAAGTCCGCTAGAAGTTTCGTGTAAGTGTTGATATGATCGCTGATAGAAACCCTCCTTTTCAACTAAAAATGATACAATCTCTTTTTCAAATGCAAGCGATTCATGATGCTCTTCCTCAAATATTTGCTCGCAAGGGTCTCCCAAATCTTCTTTACAGAAGTCTCATTCATCACATCATATTTTAGGCTTTGTAATAAATATGACCTAATCACTCCACCAAGCTGTTTTATTCATTTTCTTTCAAACCTTCTCCTCCATCTCTTCGGCCTCTCTTGCAATTTGAGAATATCCTTCAAGTTTTGCGCATTTAGCGCATCCAACATCTTACATCTCCACAATCCAAAATTATTTGTGCTATCAAATTTCACCACAATAATTTTTGTATCATGATAATTTTGTATATTCTTCACAACAAAAGAACTACTCTGATCGAATGTTTCTTCGGCCATTTCTACTCCAATTCAACCAACCACGCCAATATAACAATTATGGAATGATCTACGAGATAGAGATAGGATTTTTACCTTTAATTGAAACCCTAAGAAGAGTTTTCAATTAATCTCTCTACCCAATTGTAGAAGATGAGATCTAATACAACAAAAATCCTATCCACTCCAAGCTTGAGATCTTCAAGAATCAAGCTCCAAATCAAGATACACTCCAAACGAAACCCAAGCGTTATCTAGAGCTCTGATACCACTTGTTGGGACTGGAGCATGCCAAGAATACAAACCCTAGATGCACAAACACACACAAAGAGAGGAGACAAGGATTTACGAGGTTCGACAAGATGCCTACGTCCTTGGGACAGAAGAGAGAGATCTATATATGATTTACAAGATCTTACAAGAGGCTTACAATGTTCTCTCAAAAACTCACTCATTTTTGGCTTAAACCCTAGCAATTAACGTCATCCCTCTATTTATAGTAAGAAGAAAAAATCCCATATCAACCCAGGTCGGTTCTAGAATTAACTCTGGCCCGACCACTGGTCGACCCGACCACTGGTCGACCACGCGGTCGACCACTCGGTCGACCGCTTAATGCCCAATTCTTTGCAAGACTTACTGGAAAGATCGGTCGACGATCCAAAGAGTTTCTTCTTCTTGTCCAGGTCGGCCGACCGGGCGTCAAGCGATCTGTTTGGTATCTCATCCCTGTGCACGTCGGTCGACCGCCCGGTCGACTGAAGTTTGGTCATAGAGTTTAAAAAACTCTATTGTCTATATTTTTTACTCTCTCTACATACGTACGGTACTTGAATGAACTGAGATAAGCTACAGATTGAGCACCAGGTTGCCATCATCTTGCAGAGATAGCGTGAACCTCCCTTGCGAGTAATTATCATCCGTAAGCTTCACAAAGATTGAGGTTCCTTGATTCACTACTTGCCCAGGCAAAATTGTATCAGTCGGGCGGTCAAAGCTCTGCCAAATTGTTCTAGTAGTCGCACTTGATAGCACAAAGTTGCTTGTATCAAGCACAGAGGCATAGGTGGCAGTGTTGACATTGGCATTCCATATTTCTTGGCCTGTGGAGTCATTGAGAGAAAGCTGGCCCTCAGAGGTTAGCTCGGCTTGGACTGGTCTGTGGCAGGGTTGTCTCCGTTCGCGGTCCAGATGATGTTTTTGTTGGCGATTTTGTTGAGCCAGACGGCAAGGAAGAAGAGGGAGGTGTTTGTCTCGAGAGGGCAGAATCTGAAGGAGAAATCACCAGATGGGTAGGGCTAGGAGGTGGGCGGGCCGAGGCGAGTGAAAGTCGTGCCAAGGATTATGCTAGTGTAAGGCTGACCTGAGAGATTGTTTAATAGCCAGAGGAAGAGGAGGAAGAAGAAGAGGAATGGAATTTGGTTGTGGAATATGGAGCCATGAAATGAGGAGGCCTTATTAGTTGACTGAATGAGTTGACTTAGGTCATGAAAATTGAAAAGTGGGGTACTGATTCCTTGAAAAATAAATAATGATGAAGAAGAAGAAAAGGACTGATCTGATTGTATATGTTGGTTGTATTCTGAATATGAAATGAAGGAAGACTTTTTTTCCTCTCATTTCTCATCCATTCATGAATGAGTTCAAGGGAATTTTCCACCATACTGTTGTTCGACAGGACTGAGTTTTGTAGTCACGTCGATGTGATCACATAACTAATGACTCCTCTCCTTTTTTTCTTTTTAGGCCTATTTAGCACTGTAGTAGTAAAAAACTGATCGCCATCAAGATGTTGACATGTGTCCAAATAACCAGTCGAGGCGTCTACATTTTCTAGCTTACCCACATGGTCTGCCATGCTAGATCCACTCAGAGTCCTTCATTCTGAAACTACATCCTCTCCCGAAGACATCACCTTCCAGAGTTATCTCCTGTCCTGGAGAGATACATCCAAGATCACTTGTAGTCCAAGGTCTCTGCGTCATCCCAGAGACTCCAACAACAGCCACCGAGATGTCCGTCTATAGTTACGCCTCTCCACCTCTCCTACGTTAAAGACGTGTAACGCTTCTACATTAAGAGCGGGCAGTTATAAGGAAGCAAGTTTTCCTGTATAAGATCCTAACAGACCAGCGCCCTAATCACTCTCGTTACAGCCAATCCGCACATGCTGGTCGTGCAGTTACAAAGATCTCTCTAGCTACCAGCAACAGTACATATAGACCTTCTCCAACAAGAAAAAAGAGGAAAAGTGACCAACACCAAAAATGAAAAGGAAAAAGGAAAAGGGGTCAGACCCTAGTCTAAGACTTCTCTGATTCCTCCATAGTCCATTCTCACACAGAGACACTCCATACTGAATCCCTGTAACTCTTGTAAACTTGAGATTATAGTGGGTTTTTTTCTCTTCCTCGTGGTTTTTCCGCATTGGGTTTTCACGTAAAAACTTGTGTCACTGTTGTTCTCTGCATTCTGATTTTTATTATACTCTAAACCCCAAATCCCTCTCCCCTTGCTTGTGGTGTGGATCGACCGCCCGATCGCCACTCCACCACAAACTGGTACTTTCATTGAGATCTGAGTCTCAACACTCAAGATTTTTCCTATAAAAATATTATTCAAAAAAGCCTCTTCCATATCGACGATGACCCCCAGAAAGCGAGTTGTCAACGACGTAACATCAAAAGGCAAGGCCATCGAACTGCTAGGGGTACGGTCCCTCCACCAACCGACGATCAGTTGCATATCACCGAAGACATCAGTTGCTCCTCGCCTCAGGGGCAACTGCCAGTGTCCAACCACCCAGCGACACGAAAACCAACTCCTTAAAATGCTCGCCAACATGAAGGAGCAGATGAAAGAACAATACGCCCAATCAGATCGTGAATGGGAGCAAGCGACTCTCAACAGCGAGAATGTCCTCCATGAGCAGGAGACACTGAGGCGACTAACAATGACCAACTTCAAGCTCAAATTACTGCGCTTCAAAATAACCAATCTCCATCACGGTCAGATAGCGAGCTTGAAGTCAGTGGGTCCCCCGACCTCCAAGCCCTTGACAAGCTAATCCAGAATCAGATCGCGAAAGCCAGGTGCAAGGCCATCCAACCCTTCAACTGTCAAAATCTCTGATTCCTCTCTCCAAAGCTCCAATCTTTGACTACTACTCCGGAGTGAGCGATCTAATTCAACACATATGGTACTTTCAGGACAAGATGATGATCTACGCCCATAACAATCCGGCCATGTGCCACCTTTTCTTCAAGCCTGAAAGGTGCGGTCTCAGTTTGGTTCAATTCCATTCCTCCTCACTCTCTCCACAATTTTGAGGAGGTAATCAGAGCATTCCTTACTCAATATGCCTCTCACCGAAAAGCCAAAAAGAATAGCCATTACCTCCTATCCATCAAGATGAGATAAGGTGATAGCCTCAAGTCTTACATCATTTTCTTTCAAAGTCAACTCGCCAAGATCCCCAACTGCGTTGAAGACCAAACTTTTCCCTCTCTGTTTGAGGTTAACAAAGACCATGAGGATTTTGTAAGCTCACAATTTCACAATGACTGGGCCCTAATTTTTTGTTGCAATTATCTCCTGCCCCACTACTAACTTGTTGGCCAGCTACACTCCCAGTTATAGTGACATATGGTGTAACGCCCCGATCCCGCGGGTACGGAGACGTTACTGCGATGTATATACGCAGGTCAGAGATAACCTCACGTATATACGCTAAGCATCAGTACATGCAAGAATCAGAGTACGGAAGTGATCGGGGTAAAACCGCGCACAAAAAGTGTATGTTTTGAAGTGAAGATTTAAAGTGTGTGTACTTTGACTTCCTCGATACTTCCGTTATAGTATAGAGGCTAAAATGAGTCGAATCCATAAGGACGGGAGGTGATAGAAGCTTTACCGGTTGATTCCACGTGTTTGTTAAAAATTCTTCAAAGTTTTAAAGAATGAAAAGAAGAGAACGAAAAGAATGAAAAGAGAGGTACGATGAAATACGAAGAAGTGGGAAACATTGAAAAGAATAGTATTTGTAGTTTTTGATATTTCTAAAACAAAGTGAAAAAGAAAGGAAACCCATGGCTACTAATTACTATGACTCCACTAACATGCTAACCTTTTAGTGATAGTTGCCTCACATGTATCATTGGCCATCACTAGTCCTTGGTTTAAGAGCTATTCAAAGTATGACCCATATGTAACTCATCACAACCCAACTCAACAAACAAGTTCAAGCTACACTTAAATCATCAAAACCCAATAAGAGCAAGCATGAAGTAAAGTAATGTTAGCTTGTTAGTGGTTAAGAAGTTAGAGTGTTAGATCCATCATCATGAGCCATCAATGGCTCTTGCAAGAGAAAGGCCAAGTAGAGGCTATTAGATTCATATGGATTATCATAAAAGAAGTTAGATTAGTTGGTGGTTAGTAGTTAGTTGCCATGAAAGAAAAGACTAGCTAAATATGTAAAAGAAGTTAGATAGAAAATAAAGAGAGGTAAAGAGAACACCTTCATATCTTGTCACCTTCTATTACAAGTACTCTTGCATTCCACTCATGTATCACTCTTTCTCCTAATACAAGATCTAAAATAAAATAGAAAATACAATGGGGAAGAAGAAGAACTAACCTAACCTAAACTAAACTACAACATGGAAATGAAAACTACTCCTAACTCTGTATATCTCCAACTCTGGAACCCCAGGGGGATTTTTATAGCCATCAGGGAAGAGGGGGCCATGGGCCAGGCCCTGGCCCAAAATGCGGCCGGGGCCGCGACCGTACGGTCGCGTTTTCGCGGCCATACTGGGGCAGCGCGCGCGGCGCTTCGAGCCGCGCGCGGTCCCGTCTGTCCCTGTCAGGCCCTGTGCCCGGTTTTGATTTTGCAGCCCTGGTTTTGACAGAGTCAGCTCTCTAGGTCAATGGCTATCTTTAATAGGCTTTTAATCACTAATTAAATGATGATTTAGGGTCTTCTTCTCCATTGCACACTATGGACCTAGAATCAAGCAAGCAAAGCTTTATTAGCAGAATTTAATATGAAATCAATGTGAAGATGTGATACAAATTATTGCAAAATTAGAGACTAATCACACCCCCATACTTATCTTTTGCTCGTCCCGAGCAAAATAAAAAACTAAGGACTTATTACACCACTTTCGCAGGTGACGCGATTGCACTGAGCATGTGCAACAAGCCGTTAAACCTCTAAGTTTCCCTTAGAGGAGGAGTTTTGTCTCCTGAGGGTTTTTAGCGAATTATACCCACAAAATCCATAAAGAAAGAAATCAAATGTTAGTATTTTGAAAACGCTTTTTTTTAAAATAGAGAAAAGTGTTGAAGTATTTTTGCGAAATATAAGTGATCTAAGGTCATAGGTTAACTAGAAATTGTTCTTCTTAAACTAAGTCAAAATGTAAAAAATCTTATTATAAATTAATATAAGAATTTAAAATTGAATTGACTATTTGATTTTTCATAAAACTCTTAAAAAAATATGCACTTTGTGAACTGTGAAGATTTTTGGGATATTGATTGGTAGTAAAAAGTGCATTTTTATCATTACATTTACCATCACATTTTCATATTTATTCCTATAATTCTGCACATTTACTAATATTTATTATTTATTGTGTGCAGGCCTTGAGAAATAAAAATAAAAGAATAAAGCCTTAAAAGAAGCCCAAAAGCCCATGTCCAAGCCCAAGTGAAAAATTGCAATTATCAAATGTCAAAATTGCAATTACCAATTGCAAGAATTGCAAATATTAAAGAAGAGTAAAGGGATGGACTTCTACTAAATCCTAAATGCTTGCAGGATGAGGATAAAAAGAGTGCAAGAGATGAAATTCGTTTAAAAGATATGGGAAGATTTGAGATCTAGGGTAACTTGCTTCCAAGTTATCCCGAAATCTCAAAATAAAGAGTCAGGATGCAGCTTCCAGAAGACTACACCCAGATGGACGGACCAGGGGAGGCCACGCGCCAAAGCGCGTGGCCAGCCGCCACAAACTTGGCCGCGAAAACGCGGCCCAAGTCGCGTTTCTGCGGCAGATTGGATGAGCCAGGGCAACGGTTTTCGTGGAGGAGTCGTTCTGGGACTCTACTTCCTTCTGCACCTATAAATACCCCTGCAGAGCAACCGAGAAGGGCGTCCAGCGAACTACAGAGCTAAATCTAGGGTTTTAGGCTAATTTGTAATTTATGTTAGTTTTTATTTTCGTTTTCTTTTGTAATTTGTAACTGAGAGTGGAGGATGCTTTCATGGAGAAAGGAGTTCATACTTGTACTGAGGTGACATCGGTGTAAGTTTTACTTTTCTTCCATTGTTAATAAAATCTACTCAAGGTTTGTCTTGTCTATTCTTATTTTATTTCTTTTATTCATTTTTATCCTTGTTTTATTCTTCTATTCTTGTTTAATTATTTCTCTCTCTGATGACTTGCATACCATGAGATCTGATCGCTTCGAGACTGCCTAGCCGAAGAAGTGCCCTTGATGGCCTATGGAGATGAACAAGCTTCTCTTGCTAGTCTTTTCTTTTTGTAGTGTAGATCGCGAAGGTGGAAGATCCTATACTCCATACTTGAATGCCTTCCAAGACAAGATAAGTCGTTACAACGGAGCAAAGGTAAGCAGGGCAGAAGAGGTAGTATGTGTTATATTTTTCTTTCTTTGTAATTTTAGTATAGATCACCACATCTTCCACATCTTTCCAATTTCTTTCCCAACTCATTGTAAATACCATTGTAAATAATAAAAATAAATAAAAAAGAGATAACTTACTTAAACGCTTCCATCGCTAGTCCCTCCCTGAGGATCACGACCCGCATAGCCATTGCTACAGCGGATTGGAATTGAGCACCTTGCACTTTTTAATTCCTAAATCTGAAATTCATTATTTTGTGTGCAGGTGAAAACTCAATCAACATTTTGGCGCCGTTGCCGGGGAGGGACGGTAAGTTATTCTCTAAAAAAAAATTAACTAATTCTTTTATTCTTTCTGTTTGCAGGTTTGAAGAAAAGGAAAAATAACAGCAGAAAAGGACATATAGCAACTCTGTGCCTCTGCCCTCGAAGGCAGAGCAGCAGAGCCTACTTCAGTGCCGCGGTTCCGCGGTAATAGCCGCGTTTCCGCGGCCTGAGTAGTGAACTACTCACTGATTTTTCTACAGGTTGCTACAAATTGAAAAATTTATTTTCTGCTTTGTCAACTTTCTCTGTGATCACCCTGCATACTGCTAATTAATCAACAGTAAAATACTTGTTGAAAAAGATAAAAAATGATTAGACGTTTGCATTTTAGGCACGTGTCTTTTCAATTCCTTTATTTTACTGTTGAAGAGTGCTGGAGCAAGGTACGTTCGCATTGCATGTAGAATAGGACTCATCTCTTGGTTGATTTTCATTGCTTTGAGTGAATCTTATTTACATATCTTGTACACTTGCACAAACTTATCATAAGGGCACTAACCCATAATAAGATAAGGTGGGGATTTAATCACCCTTCCTTGACCCAAAAATCATATTCAAGCACTCACCAACCCAAGCCTAACTAAAATGAGTAGACGTTGGCCTAGGGACATCTCGGACTCAATTAGGAGATTATCCTAAGGGGGAACAGTGTTGGAATTTGACTCCTGCCAAATCAGTGTCTAGAAGGGGATTGAGGGTCAAAAGCCTGAAGATTGGTGGTTATTTAATTAAGGAACGTTTTTGACGGAAAACCTCCCACCAATTTTGCCCTGACCTGGCTGATTAACTTGTGGTCAAAGTCTACACCCTACCTCCCGTGGACAGTCTAACCAGTTAGGAGTCGTCTAGGTCATAGGTCTACCCTAACTTAGGTTAGAATTTTTTTTTCTTTTTTTGCTTATTTGTTTGTTTTCTTTTTATTTGTTTGTGTTTGTGTTGATATGGCATATAATAATAGTTTTTTTCAATTTTAATCCATATTACACACCAACCTCTTTTTCGGATATTACCAACCCGGCATATCATAACTTTGACCAACCTAGTATGCTGGAATGATCTTATTCGAATGAATATAACCCATGCCCCCCATCTTATGACCATAATTTTCATACCACTTTCAACTCTTCACAGAGTTCATGGGGTTTCGCTTCCGCCGAGTCTAATTTTCAACCAACTTGTCCTCCGTCTCCACCTTGTCCACAATATTCCCAAGATTCATACTCAGATCCACCCATTCAGAATAGAAAACCATCTATCTTAGAAATGATGAGTATGCATGAGTCCAAGCAACAATTACCATCAATCTTTGACATGATGATGCGTGAGTCCGAGCAACAATCACAGAATCTGACCGACTCACAACTTCATCACGATTGTCCCAACAACACTTCCTCTTTTCAAGTCCAATCACAAATGATGCACCAATCGACTATGAAAAGATGCTTGAAGCAATGACTCAGACTAGATTAGCTCGAGATCATGAAATAGATCTGATGGTTCAATCTTTGCGTTCTCACCGTTCGGCCAATTCTTTTATCGCTGACCACTCTCTTAGAGCCGACGAACCACGTTGCTTTGGACAACAAGATTCTAATTCAGTACCATCATTTGAACTGGCCGAAACTCCAATTTTTTATAGTTTGGCAAGTTATTCCTTTCTGAAATAGAACTTGAGCATGAATATGATCATGATCTCCCACTTGGTGATTCAATTCTACTTCCTGATTCAATAATGACTTCGGTGTCTTCACCTGATTTTACTTTTCCTGAGTCAACATTGGATCCTGTGCCAATTCATCATGAAATTGAGTCACCCATTTTTGATGATCATATTGAACTTGACCAATTTATAATTTTGAAAGTCCCATGGATAAATTGGCAAGTTTTCATTTTTATGATATTGAACTCAATGAGATATGTGACCTAGATTCTCAAATCTATGATCAAGTTTAAATTCTCGAATCATTATTGACTCCTGTTTTGTTACCCGACTTAGGTAATCTTTTAGAGTCAAGTTTGGTTCCCACACCTATCTTCCTGAACTTGAATCACCAATATTGAGTCACATTCCATTGTAGGAAGATGATTGTGGACTTGAGTTTCATCTTATTGATTTGGACCCACTTCTTGAACCTAGCCCGACTCCTGAACCATTACTTGATTTAAGTTTCTTTCCTGAGTCGGTATTCGTTCCCGTACTTATGACGTCCAAGTCAATCATTCCATCTTTTCACACTCCATTTGGGACAAGGCGGTTGACACAATTGACTCTGAATATAATTATGAAATATGGAAATTTGATGGGTGAAATTGTTAAAAAATAATCATACATACATTTTAGTGGGTTATACAGAGAAATTTTTGGTGGGTTCCTCGTGAAATACTACATTATCTTGATTGGGTAGCAACGCTTGGCCCAATTAGACCACCACCGGAACCACCACCTGAGGTAATATCTGTCTTCCCTTCTTCTTTTTCATGCATATATGCATTCATTCATACATTGAGGACAATGCATGAGATAAGTGTGGGGGAGGCTTTACTAACATACTAACATAGGTAGAAACTAACAAAATTTGCTAAAAAAAAAAACTTATAAAAAGGACAATATTTTGACTTATCTTTTGAAAGAAATCTAAGTTAGTTTAAGAATTAGGAGAATCATGATTGAGATTTCTAAAAACTTGGTCAAAATAAATAAATTGTTTAATTTTAGGTATAGGAGGAGAAATTGAATAAGTAATAGTCTTGATTTTTACCTTAATAAAATGTGCATACCTAATGCATATCTAGGATTCTAAGACAAAGACCTTTGTGCCTCATAAAAAAAATAAAAAAATAAAAAATCACTAATTAAGCTGGATACATGTGCCTCAAGAAGCATAAGTATTCACGCCTAAAGGTGAGTTTACAAATAAAGTCCTTACTTTTGTGGCCTAGTTCACTCGAATTTGAGTCCGCGGGGTGTTTTTCTCACCTGGTGCCCTAAAGCCGACCTGTTTGGGAGCCACCGACTTTAAGTTCGCTACATGGGTGGATTAGAAAGCCTAAGAAGACTAAGAAATATAATATATGTAGTAACACATCTAATAATCAATTAGTTAGGTATGAGGGCCTCAAGAAGCCTTGATACTTACACGAAAGAAAATTAGATGAGTTATACATATTAAAAAAAATAATAATAATATTAATATAATCATAATAAAGAGGCATGAGAGTCCAAGTTAAAGAATTCCTAGATTCATAAGGGTGCATATTACTTTTGGTAACGAAAAAGACTATACAAAAATTCAATTTTGATCCTTACCTAAAATGAATAACATTCACTTTATAAAGACTAAGTTTAAAGAATGAATAAAAATGATAATCCTAAAACTTATAGACTACTTAGTCTCTTCAAACGTATTTCAAATATTTTTCTTTTATGTATTTTGTGGGTGTAATCCGCTGAAAACCCTCACGAGACAACACTCGTCCTCTAGGGTAACCTAGGGGTTTAACGGCTTGTTGCACATGCTAAGTGCAACCGTGATTCCTACAAAAGTGAGTTAGATAGATTAATTTTTCTTTTCTTTTTCTTTTTCTTTTTCTTTTTGATTTTTACTCGAGGACGAGCAAAAAGATAAGTGTGGGGGTGTGATTGGTAGTGAAAAGTGCATTTTTATCATTACATTTACCATCATATTTTCATATTTATTCCTATAATTCTGCACATTTACTAATATTTTATTATTTATTGTGTGCAGGCCTTGAGAAATAAAAATAAAAGAATAAAGCCTTAAAAGAAGCCCAAAAGCCCATGTCCAAGCCCAAGTGAAAAATTGCAATTATCAAATGTCAAAATTGCAATTACCAATTGCAAGAATTGCAAATATTAAAAGAAGAGTAAAGGGATGGACTTCTACTAAATCCTAAATGCTTGCAGGATGAGGATAAAAAGAGTGCAAGAGATGAAATTCGTTTAAAAGATATGGGAAGATTTGAGATTTAGGGTAACTTGCTTCCCAAGTTATCCCGAAATCTCAAAATAAAGAGTCAGGATGCAGCTTCCAGAAGACTACACCCAGATGGACGGACCAGGGGAGGCCACGCGCCAAAGCGCGTGGCCAGCCGCCACAACTTGGCCGCGGAAACGCGGCCCAAGCCGCGTTTCCGCGGCAGATTAGATGAGCCAGGCAACGGTTTTCGTGGAGGAGTCGTTCTGGGACTCTACTTCCTTCTGCACCTATAAATACCCTGCAGAGCAACCGAGAAGGGCGTCCAGCGAACTACAGAGCTAAATCTAGGGTTTTTAGGCTAACTTGTAA